>JAQGBE010001311.1:0-11629 GCA_034698225.1 Scheloribates latipes | reverse complement strand
CACCAGTGAAGCAAAAATTTGAGAACTAGTCAGACAAAGAAGCGAATCGTCTCTCGTGTTCTCGAGCGGGGATGAGACCAGAGATGAAGACTAGAGATATTGCATTAGACGCGAGCCAACAGACAGTCGGATAGTGTGTGGGGTCGAGCACTCATCATCATGATTATGACAAATTTCAATTGACTAGAACACTAATTAATTGGCTGTTGAGAGTGAGGACACTCAGTATTTTGGTGCTGAAAATAACTGAATTTATGATTTTGTCAGAAACTCCGAGACTCCGGCTATCCGTCGCAGTAGTGTCGGTGTGTTTAGCCATTAGAGCTGAAGCCATATTCCAATGCCTGCAATATTCATATAATTCAATTTGACATTCAATGCGTCCCCAAATTATTGGCGACAAAATACTTGTCTATTTGCACGTCTATAGCGCAAAATGAAATGAAATTCTCGGCACAAAAATGATGGCAAACAGGAGCGGGAATGTGCCGGTGATGAGGCGAACTATGGTATTTTGGTATTGGATTCGGCATTCCTCGTCTTCGGTGCCGATCGTTACCATTAATTTCGTTATAGAGATCAACGACAAAACGGCAGACGACAGACGACACGACAAAGTAATGCATATTTTTCTTCTCTGTTCAACAATAAAGCTCTCTATTAATCAAATCTCAATATTTATTTCAAACACAAGAAAATTTCATTATCTGTCAGAACGACAGATCAAATAATATGTTTTCTAATATCATTGTTGAGTAAATTTCTTTGGCCAAGAAGAAAAATTTTATTGCCTGGGCTCGTCGTATGGATGGCATTATTTTATTGCTGGATAATTTCGTCTGGTGTTAGCCTGGCCACACATAAATGGATTCTTGCGAATCTTTAGCACCGGGCACACCACCAAGGGTTGGGATCACCGCTCAAGAATTTACTGCAACTCTTGTGCCGACAGAGACGAGTTGGAGGACGGGTCGGGTGCTATGTGTTTGGGACACATCTGCACCGAAAGACAAACTTTTATGTATTTTCTTCTTTCAATTCGTTTATTTATTCAGAAGGACTGCCAATATGTCGATCGGCTGTTCGCGTGTCTTATATTTGGTTCACTCGTCTTGTGCTTCGAGTGCTAACTTCTAAACCGTTTCTCTTCACTCATCAAACGCTCGCCTTTTCTGTCAGCGAAAAGTCACGACAGACATAAAAGTCGAGTCAACTTCTTCGACATAAAAACGTGTCGGCACTCAACACAACGGCTATAAAGACTTCTAGCAATTAAAAGGCGGCAAAACATATCTCATCCCTCTGTGAATATATAAATAAATAGTAGAGAAGAAGAAAACATATAAAAACTTTTTCGTACAAATGTCTAAACGAACTGCAAAACGACTTTCCGATAGTCGGATGTCTCGCCAAATATGTGAGGTCTGGCACTCGACTCGCAAATATGACCATGATTCTAATTGTACATGATATAATTGGCCAGAACTAGCAAAACAACTTGCATAATTGTCCAGAACAGAGATCATCTATGCAAAACTGCTCTTCTTTAACGACAAAATGGATAAGGGCAATTAAGGCCAGTTCACCTTAATAATTTATCACTATTAGATAAAATTGCGAGGGTGAGGGAGATAGAGAGACATAAAGCTCTAGGTTAATGACACAGGCATTTGGCAATAATCAGCCAAACAGTGTACGCACAGGTAGATTGCGAACTGCCGTTTGACACCTGTTGTCGAAATGCAAATCACAATAACATATGGTTTCGACACAAGTCGTAGGCTTTTCGGTGATCGTTGACTCGCGACACCCAGAATCCGCATGTTTTGGTGCAGAGCACAGTGCCATCAGCAGCAGTGCCGAGACTGATCGGTGGCACTGTCTTCTACTCAATTAGGATAATTGCCAGATATTGTTTGGTGTGTGTGATTCACTCGGATAACCAACAAAAAGCAATTTGCGAGCGAATGAAAAACGACAATAAAATATTGCAACCAAACAGTTTCACTCACTAAATGTCATGGTTTGCCGTTTGTTGGCCAAAACGACTAAATAAATTAGCATCTAGCTCACCATAGACACTTGACAGATTGGCGCTGACCAAGCTCACTTACATTGCCTGTGTTGCAGGTAAGGGACGACCTTAGCTCTAATTAGATTAGCGACAGGTGAGCCAAAAATACTGCAAATTTTTCTACACAAATGTCAAATCTTCTAATGGTTTGAGAACATAATTAGTTTAAAGTATTTGTTTCAGTCATTTGTTGGCAGAAAGAAAAGAATTATTAACCAAACTTTTTTGGAACCAAATTCACAGCGAACTCAATAAACAGACGGAAGAGTTCTTCGACAGATAACTCGATTGTATTGTCTGTCAATCGATCAGAACAATCGTCAACTTAATAATCTCTAAACGATTCGATGAGTTCGGTGTTTGACGGCAACCGATATGTTAAATGTTATTATAATAATGACTACTAATTATTGACTTCACTCCTAATTGTGTTCCCAACGACTGAAATGATAGTTACGGCCGAACTGAGCGGACCAGAGCTACCAGAAAACTGAGCTTGCCACATTTGCATCATCATCAACATTCAAACAGTGTAGTAAAGATCAAAAATTTATTATTTCCAATATAAACTTCGAAATATTATTTTGGAAATGTTATAAATTATTTTTGATGTTCGAGGAGAGAGGGTTTCCAACAGCGAGAGGACAGGAGAGGAGTGCTGAGCGCCGTTGAACTGGAAAAGAAGGTTAAATAAAAGGCGAAAAATTGCTGTGATATTTGGTGATAGTGTATATGTGTATGGAGTTGGGTGTCAAATTGACAAGGGCCAACATTTATCAACGTGCAACGGCGTATCCGACACAACACTCATTCATTGCGATGTCATTCCCGGCCAAACACAATAATATATTTTCAGTGGCAGTACAGTCGTTGTCGGCGAGTCCTGTCTGTGCCGTCAGTATCGCACAGTTTAAACAATTTAACAAAACGATAGGGAAAACAGTTCGTCTGGGCTTTGATCACACATTCACAGAGCCGATCATCATTACCAGTGTGACTCTGGCACTGGCTGTGAGGCTCAAGCCCACACACACTTGTCTCATCATCAGTGCTCCGGCTCACCAATGAAAAAGTCATTTTTGGCCCCAAAGCGATAAGAGTTGCACCATATTCGACAATATTTCAATATATTGTGCATGATAAATTCAAGTTTAGAGCCAATATTGACAGTGGCCAGGAGCATATTCTGTCGGCTACAGGCAATGCACGCAATAGTATTGATCAGGCGATCGAAATACGAGTAGACAATGTGTGTGTGAAAGCGTTTCTCATATCATGAATACTCTGTATAATACGGCATATAATATAACACCCGAAAGGCCTTATAAACTGATTACATGTTTAGTCAGTCGAGTGTAATATACGTGAAATTCGCGAACGCATTCACTGCCCGATTCACTGACGACTGGGTATTGTATTGTCTTCGCCAATACAAAAGGGGCTCCAAATGTGTAGATAAATATTTGGCGTAAGAAAATTCATATGTCTTTTGGTGTTTGTGATGCGATTGTCAGTCGAGTCGCGGCAATCAATGCACGCATTCAGTCGTCGATTGCATATGAAAGGCCGGCACAGATAATGCCAGCGCCGAACACAGAGCCGGGCCATTGCTAGGCCAACAATGGGAGCAATATTTTTATGAAATGCCAAACACAATACAAGTTATTGCCTGAGCCGTCAATACTTGGCTATAGAGAGGCACCCATTCAATGGCTGAGGCCGTCAAAGCGCAGCCATAAGAATAATGGCCGTTAGTATGACCCCAACCCCAACCCCAACCCTAACCCCAACAAACGCCAAAATCACTAACAATAAAGTGTCGGGAAATAGGGCTCCAATACAGTGACACATAAAATCAATACGCTCTAGCTCAAATTAATTTTATCTAGCTCATCATCATCTAATTAATCAAGCAAAGTCAGCCGATATAATGCAAGATCAGCGAAGAAATATTCACGGAGTAAGCAGATCGTTTGAGCATGCAGATTTAATGTCAAAATGAACAAGATACGGTCGATGAAGTCTGGTGGGAAAGTGGGATTCGTCTGTAGATTATATGAGCAATTTTTGTTGGCCAATGGGGAGGGAATGGCAAAATTGGTATTGTCTTGATTTCTAAACGTGAATCGCTTCGCCAATGTCTATATGTGTTGTACTGTGTGTTGCCTTCGGTTCACCAGAAACGAGACGGACATAGATTAGCGACACTGCGAATGCAATGCATTGCTAACACACATAAAGACCATTGTGAGTGTGTGAGCCGCGGCCGCAGTCAATGAGAGGACTGACTGGTTGTGTGATGTGTTGTGTGTGTGCAGTGCGGGTCACCTCACCTCAAGCCAGACCATTAGACGGGACCAGTCTAGCCGTATCGTACAAATCAGATCTAATCTCCTTGGGTAGGCTTGGCGTACAGCAACTGTCTTACGTAAAACTAAGTCGAAAACTTTCGCCAAGGAAAGTACGACAAGTGCGCGGCCAACCTTAGCCCCCGAGCAACGCGACTCTGAGCCCTGATATATCTCCCTAATGAGTGGTATCGAGGAAGAGGATCCACTGGAGCGAGAACAGTCTTAGATGCAGCATGCATTTTTAATAACTGTTGTCTTCTCATACGATAATAAACTTTTTCCATTTCGCCTCAGAGTCTCTAAGAGCCAGAGAAAGGCATTAGAAATATATAAAACATAGATATTTTATATATAAAACTTGTGCTACAATTCTCAGTCGTTGTGATCACTCATGCAATGGCTTTTTGGAAATAGTGTTTATCGTTGTGTGCGTTATGCGATCGCATTGTCTCTCCGATCGTATGCTTAGGTAACGACATGTTTCTCATTGGGATTACGAGTCGAGTGATTACTAATACAAAACGACATAAATATATCACTAACTCATCGCTTCTTCACACGACTCATGACTTCTACACAACATTTCTGTAGTTTTCGCTATTAAATACATTTTATACAAGTTTCAAACAGAGTCTAAAAGTACACACACAGCTAGTCTAGCTTGGTGATTTTGGTTGGGCAATGAATTTTGAGCTCAAAAATGCAATATCTGTCGAACAGAAGGCAAGAAACAAAAAAGTTTGATAACAAATTGCATAGAGAGAAATGAGAGCGAAAACAAAAGGAACGGTTAATTAGATATTGTTTCGCAGATTTAATTTATTTGTGAGAACGGCTTAACCTCTCTATTTATACATTGGTATTCATTGGACTCAACACAACACACACAACATTGAGAAGAGTGTATGACTGGCGAGCGATAGACTGTGCGCTCACTGTCGGCACAATCGGGCGACGCATCGGAAGGCATGAGAGACGAGAAGAGCAGAGATCTCTGGCACAGAAGAAGAGAGTGCATCGTCAGCAGCAGCAGCAGCAGCACAGGCAGTGGCAGAGACAGAGCCAGAGCACAGCACACATATAGCCAGTTGTCGTCTATTGTCTACCAGTGCTCTATAGAGCCGCTGCCGTATTAGTGTGCTCTCCATCGCCTGTGCAGTTAGAGAGAGCAGACTTTGTGAAATATTTTTGGTGATCCTCTGGTCTACTGTTTTGCACTGTATTGCACAGAGCACATAGTGGTGTGGCTTACCACTCCTTGTGATGCCAGAGAGAGCACAGCCGAATCCCACTGTCTCTCTCTTCTGCCCGCATTAAATCCTTCGGAAATGAAAGGCGTCCCTCAAATCCCCTGACGATGAATAGTATCTCAAAAACTTAATACTACTTTACTATAGCGCACATAAGGCTAATGCCTCAGCCATACACTCAATGATACACTTCTAGTCTCTAAGTGTAAGCACACTATTCTTGTATTTATTCATTTCATCTTAACCTCCATTTTTATATGACCAGGTCGTCCACGAAAAAAGGTGATCAATACCAAGGCTATCGTTTGGTCACACGATACACCAAGCTCATCAAATACTAATTGATCTTGCCAATAAAAATTAATTAACTCTACATGTTAATTATCGGTCAGACGCGAGTGTCCATCAGCACAGCCAAGAGCACAAATCATTAGCTAGGTCAACATAGACGAGTGGCAATGATCCAACACAAGATTGGCTTGCTGTTTGGTTGTGTTTGGTAAGCCAGTGCCAAAATGGAATTGCTTGGTGTTTACACAATAAAAGCATGAATAAGAGATTATATAGTAGTTTGTGAGGCTGTGCCGACAGCTCACTGTTGGCAGACTCTGTACGACTGTGTATACGCGATGCCCAACACCACTGTTGACGAGATTTTTCAACTGAATCTATCGAACACACGAACTCAAAAATATATATTCGATTCGATTGACTCGACTCGAGTTGTCGTGCGAGCGCCCAAAACCAGGCGTTTATTGCTATTACACGTTGTATTCCACATATAATTGGCTTTTATTTGACTTTATTTCGTTACTCTGTTTACTCGACATTTAGGCAAAAGAGATATTGCTTTTTGAATAACGATCGCCGCCAATGGGTTCGCGACATAATTCAATTGACCTCTTCTAGCAAATTGAAACATTAAACATGTATATTCTTATTGGGCACACATCTATTCAACAAATTTATCATGCAATCCATGCCTTCTAGCGTCTGGAACATTATTCTAGTGATACATATTAGGAAATATCACATAAAAAGTGCAGCAAATCGTCAAAAATTTCTATCCGTTATCTGTTTGAACAGCAATACAGTTGGTCGGCACTGATTATATTCAATCTGATCCATCAAATTAATAAACTATAACAGTTATAACAGTTGTTTTGCCACACTTTATGAGTCATCGCGTTCGGGCAAAGTCGAGGGGAGAGACCCGATAGACACACACAGACTGTCAGAGACAAAGAGGGGTTTATGGGTTCATAGCGGCGGACCTCGTCGTCGTCGGTAAAGAGCTTTATCCTCTCTCTCTCTCTCTCCTCGGCCTTTCTCTCCTTGGTCTCTCTCACCAAACTCTCTCCCACTCACTAATAATAAGTGTTCGTCTCTTCTAAAGTCTGTGCACTAAATCCCTGACAATCATATTCTGGGTCTCGTTTTGTACTGTTTTTATACTGAAAAAGAGAAGAACTATATTTGCGATCTTCAATATAATAATGGTTTTACGGTTATCTCGACTCAAACACACACACAATATATACTAACGCTTTTGTGAGGAATACTCTTTCCCTCTAACAACAGCTCTGCAGCTAAACATGTATTACACGCACTCGTCTCTGGCTTTCGGTTTCATTTCAGCCAAGATAATTGGGTTTAAAATCGAATTGGGCCCGGATTAATTAGCAATTAATTTACCTAGATAGTGGCACACGCTCAGCCTGATGATATTTTATTGTGTGTGGCGGTCAGATGCTGTGAAATGGACTGTAATCGAGTGAGAAGAGGCTGTGCTATGAGAGCTAGAGCTTAGCCGAAAGCCGAGCTCTCATGTCAGGAGAGATATGCCGTTCGTATGTATGCCGTATTGGGTTCACACACACACACAGAGCGGAGAGACAGCGCACACATATCGGTGGCCACAATTCGGTAGCTCTGGCCTCAACTGCGCTCCACTCAAGACTTCTTAATGTTATGCATCGGAGCATTGAGAGCGTGTCTGTGCACTGATTGCGCTCATCGCCGCATCACATCCCCAACACATACCAAGAGTATTGGCTTATAGTGTTTGCCGTTTCGGGCACACCATTAGTTGACTCATATCTATGTAAACGGCGTATTGTCATCAAATCGATGCGATACACAATTATTGGCTCAAATAGCAAGGACAGGGAGGATAGCGAGGTCGCAATTCGGAACCAGATCAAACAATTGTGCGGCGGCACACATGTGAGCATGGTGTGTGCAACTTGTGCTGTGCTACCGCTACGGACTTTTATTACCAGAGTCTATATTGCATTTGGCCTTTGGATGAGCCGACACTTTACGGCAGTCACGCTATCACTTCGTTTTGTTATGATTACTATGAATAACCATAAATAAGTCAGAGATCTCTCGTTCTCTGCTCTGTTTTACCGAACGACTGAATTATTTATTCTACAAATTACACGAGAAAATCAGTGTCTCATCGCTTACCTGAGCGATCCAATTGAGAGCGATCCAAAGTTAACAAGCATTGCCTTAATTCAAAATCAATATCACTTTGAATTTGATTGTTGTGAATAAAAACACGCGAAACAGTCGAACCGATTGCTTAAAACTAATTAACAAAGTCTGGGTCACAAATTGACACAAAGACACGCTGTTTTTGTAGTGTCAAGTAAACTGTGAACACAGGGTTTGCATGATAAACTTGCATGTGTTTGCACTGTGTCAGTATTTTTGGTGCCCAGAATGTATGTGGAAATTAATTTATCAAAATTATATTCGCGTTTCAAACCTTTGGCCCTATTATTGAATTTTTAGTCGTGAATCGCATCGCAATTATAATATGTAAATAAGAGACCAGTAGAGAGACTACGAACTCATCTTTTGTAAACTTCTCGTCTCTCTCTTTGCCAAACATATTACGGCCGAAAAAGCGGTGCATCTGTTGTACTAAATATTCTTTTGAATCTTTTTCGGTGAAATATGAGGACTTAATGTCGAGAGTCGGCTCTAAAATGATAATCATTTATCATTTAACTTATGATTTCGCTGCACATAAGGCGTGAGATTTTACACTAACGAAAAGGTATTTTCATTTTTTGACACATAGAAGAGGAGAGAGAATGCGAGAGAGAGAGAGAGAGAGAGAGAGAGAGAGAGAGAGAGAGAGAGAGAGAGAGAGAGAGAGAGAGACCGCATCACAAGCAGAATGACAGCAAATGTATTAACTTATTGTTGGCCCGAAAAAAGGTCAGACGAGGGGACGGATAGTTAGGCTATGGTTTGTTGGCGTGTCGTTGCGGGTCAGGACATATCCCAATGAGCTTTGACAGTTGGCCAGACTCTTCAACAATTTGTACACAAATGGAGAGCTTTTCAGGTGAACACGACCATTCACATGAAGGCCACGTCAAGTAGATAAATGCCGGCTAATTGTGCCGTCTCAGAAAAGTTGTCTCAGATTTATAGTTTGTTTTGTGTGTCGTTGTGTTTGGCTAACAATATTTTGGAGCCCTTTATGATCGCAACCATCGATACGCTCGTTAGGCTCTGAGCGCCATATCTTCGATGCCATGACTCTGTTCGAAGAGTTGGTCCCAAAAAGTTGATTGTCCTCTAAATATCAGTGAAATCGAGTGACAGATATGCATTGGTATTACAATAATTACATATAGATATGTCTTCTGCTGGAGCCCGACATCGAGTGCCGGTGCGATCGCATGAGCGGTCAGCCGAGGCAGTCGAGTGTGACATCCAAGAGAAGAGGTCTTACGGCGTGCTATGCATCCCATCATAAACTACATATACAAGCAATACATTAGAGGTTATTGTGAGCGATGCGAAAATCATAGCTCAGAACAGACAATGACATACAGAATACAGACGTATCACTAATTTTGCAAATCTCTTCGTGTCTTTTCTTTTGCCTCTGCTGTCAGAGATGGCCAGTCAGTGGTGCCACTACCTGGACAAGTCTAATCGGCCGCATTATCATGTCTTCAAGGCATTCAATAGCTTTTGGCTAAATATTTTAGCATGCATCTTTGTCAGATAGGACGGTTTCCGGCCGTTAAGCCAGATTATCTTGTCAAAATATCTGACTAGTTTTTTCTGTTGTCTTGTCACACAATTTATTGACATCTCTGGCAAACAATTAGAGACACAAAAACCAGTTTTCTTTGTCTCACCAGTGTCTGCGACCACCGAACGAACGAACGAATGTATTCCAGAATTTTCATAAAACACTCGTTATTTTGAATACACTATTAATTAGGAATTTTTGCGTAAAATTTGTGTAAAAATTTTTCGGCGTTTTGAAAATTTTTTGTTTGCTTAAACAGAAAGTGAGTTTAATCTTGCACTTTGTCTTAGTCAGCCATTAATATTAGACAATTTGCATCCGGATCAGTGAGTTCGTGCGCGAACACAATTAACATTTGTAGCCCTTTTCTAAACACAATTAGATTTAATTTTCATTACGAGTAGTCTAAAACCCGAAATCACACTCAGAGCCTAACCTATAGTTAAATAAACTGCTGAATATTCAAAATAGCTTTTTATAAATCGATATTATTTGGCGCAAACACACACACACATACACATACATAAACAAGATAAATTGTTGGCCCCGAACAAACAAGCCAATCATCTTAGAGGCCCTGTCATCTAGCTAGAATCAGAGATTAATTCTCGTGCGCATAAAGTAATATAATATCGATTTTAGTACACATTTTAGTCTAAATTAGAAGCAGAAAAAAGATGAAAAATTATTTAAAATAGAAGTTGTATTTCATTTGAGAGGAGAGACTCGACAGTCGACGACAGCCAACGAGCAAATGGCAACACATTAGGAACTGTTTGGTGTCATTCGCCACTGTTTTCAAGAGACTAAGCAAAACCATTAGATAATCCTTAGGAAAGGCATGTAAGCCATGCAAATGTGTCTGCGTTTGTCTCTGTGTGTTGTGTTATGTGCGGCTCAAACACTGCACAAAACGGCGCACAAAACCTAATGACAAACGACTATTAAGCAATCGATGACATCCTCGTCAATCATTTATGATAGCTAAAGGATTGTGGCCTCCATTGCATGCCATCACTTAGAGCTCGGGCACAATCTCTGTGTGCATAGTCTAGTAGTGTCAGTGGAAAACATTGGCACAACTTTTAACGAAATGCATTAAAATTTGTGTCTAATCAGCGCTGAGTGTAATCATTCATTTGGAAGGCATATCCCATATCCCCGGCAGTGATGTAAAAGCGAAATAACTGATGCTTTTAACTGACTCTTCAATAGCTAAAAGAGATGTTCAGATAATTTGATGATTCGCTCCAATAGGAGATCGCATTTGAGTAATGGTTTTCGGACCCATTGTGAGCCTCTCATTGGCGTCTCCGGCACTCGACTCACCGCACGACGAGAGACGACACGACTCGACATCGATTCGCCAAATAATTATCAATTATTCATATTTAAAGAGAATTTCATTTCATAATCAGTCGGAGAGTCGAGTCGTATGTCTGATGTAATCGCGGATCAATATCGATATCAGACAGCATAAACAAGGTATTCTGACCTCACAAGGGACCAAACTCAGCCAGTCAGTCTGAGCTGGGAGCTCGTAGTTTCGATTAGCAAGTTAAAACTCGTCTAGAAAATTCAATTTACCCAAAATCATTTATTCTAATTTAGTTTGGGCCAAAACAAGATATTGTTACAAGACACTTTTCTTTTAGAGAAACTTCAGGCCTCGAGACGATTGGCCTCGAGTTGTATCTAATCCGGAAAATTATAATCTATTGACGGAAATTACTTTTTTACGACTCAAAGAGGAGTATATAATTTCGCTGGACCCCCCGCCCCCCGCCCCCACCCCCACCCCCCCTCCCCCCTCCCCCAGGCATTTTCCCTACACTAGCAGCGTGAGTCGCCTTTTGCCCATTGTAGCCTATGGAGGTCAGAGCCCATG
>JAQGBE010001310.1:0-11629 GCA_034698225.1 Scheloribates latipes | reverse complement strand
TGTATCATGGTTAATTAGTACGCAGAAAAGTGTTCTGCTTAATTGAATTTGGCTATAGGGTTGGCCAAGTTAAAATTTAGAATAATACCATGATATTTATCAAAAAATCGTTTTGTTATTTTCATCTACGACAGTAACAGCTTGCCGTAGGTGAGCCTGCTTGACCCTCGTCATACTTGCATAAAAGGATCGAGCTTTATTTTGATGAATAGAGTTAGACTATAATTTTTTTTGTTATATTCAAACACAGCTAACCCTAAGTGAAGTAGAGGTGGTTTGTTGTGGGCGGTAATGTAGTTATGGTATACATTAAGTAAACAATTATAACGACCCTTTAGCGTGCAATTGTCTTATATAATTTGTACATGATCACACAAAACGTGTAACTTAATAATTGTGCCTAGCTACACGTACTTGGATACTTTGTATCCTGAATAAAAATAAGCATTATAAATATTTGCTCGGTATTTGACCTAGACAATTGACATAATTAAATTACTTAGCAAATTTACCATTATTATTATCATGGTACATTTAATAAACTGTTAAATAGAATTAATTTTTTATTTAATATACAATCGGCTTATCAAACAATGTAATTAATCGTATCTTGCTCAATTATTGACGCTTCAGATTCTTGCCTCCCTTATTTACATAATTTGATAATCAAACTCAATTCAGCATGATAATTGAATCAATCATGGATTATTAATCTGATAAACTATTCAAATTAAGTATTCAAATACCTATCAGCAAATTAGCCATGCTTAAGTAAGCAACGTGTTAATTTTTCTATGAAGATTGCCGATTGCCATGGTACAAAATTCCAGCACATTTTTAGGTAACCACCCGTTAGAGTTAGAGTTCTGCCATGTTCACTTTTCTATTAGATTTCGGATTAACAGTTCAGCGTCGGTTTAGCCAGGTGAATCAAAAGCAAATCGACTGCCTTCCTACCAGCTTCAGCTTGATATAACCAGTATTCGATTTAACCAGATTATTCGTGCAACCCAGACAATTCCAGACTGGAACAGTAATTTCTTCAGCTGACTATTCAATAAGTTGTAGGCATTCAAAATATCAAGATTCAATTCCTTATGGAATTCAGTCTGAATGCATTCATTTTGTATTTTGCAATACCAAGATTACTTTCTGTAAGATTTTATTCTTGCTATTTTGTAACGTGTGATCGCCACTCACTTTTGGACTTCTTCTTGATTGTTGGCTGTCATGTCGTTGTTGTTGTTGTTCTTGTTGTTGGTGTTGGTGTTGGAACGGATCGAGTCGTTACTCGACTGTTGCTGTCGGTCGCGTAGCCGTGCGTTCCGTCTGATCCGGTGCTGGTTTAGGTGGCCTCGGATTCGGTAGTGCGATACCAGCATCACTGTGCTCGGTATCAGCAGCTGAGTTATCAAGATTACGAACGAATAGAGGCCGCGGTTGTTGTTTGGCCAGCTCTCGACGCACTTGTCGTATAGTACCAGGTCTTTGATTCCGAACTCAACCACCTTCTGGTAGATTGCGATCGGGGAGGACAGCACCAGCGATACCAGCCATATGAGCAAGGTGTTGTAGCCGTACTTGATCAGGCAGGGCGAGGCGCGTCTCGTCGTGCGCAATACGTGCAGTTTAACTAGGTAAAACAAGTTGTTAAAATTTAACAATGTTAAATCACCTATTAGCATGCTAATTTGCCAACACAAATAAAATATCCCTCAATGTTCACCAAGATTATAAATATTAGATTATTTACACGCTTTTACATGTATGTGTGGGTTTAGGATGCGATTTGCGATTTGTTGCTAGACTATTGACAAAATGAATTTAACAAGCTGCTTTTTTAACGGTTTAAAGTGAAAAATTCGACGAATAATCTATATTAATGATTGTGACACATGTTGTGGCAAGAATTAATCCGGGTATGTGTCTTGGTATTAGGAACAAGGCGCTTCATCTTGACATCACGTGATGGCAATAAGCGAATACAGGGTCAGACAATAAGCTAGCATGATTTGCATTGCATAAATAACATCATTCGCTAGATTTCTTAATTTCACAATCAAGAGATGCACTCTATTTCCAATTATAATCATGATAGTTTTGAAATATTCTCTTTATGGTTTCGCATAATTGAGCATGGTGAAATCGAATTAATAATAAGCAGTGAGCAAGCCAATTGAGCAATGAGCAGTGTAATTATAGACACTAAGACTTCCTGAATTCTTTGAATATTGTGCCATGTTTGATCAACTAGCTAAGAAACTAATTGACCAAGCTATTGTTCATTGCGCATGGTGAATTTCACAACTCTTCTGTTGTAACCGGATATTTATTTCAGGTTCGAGCTCGTTATAATCTTGTCTATTCAATAGTTTAGCATGACGAATGTTTTATTGTCTAAGATATCTATTTTTGTGCATGGTTACTACGTTTCGAGTACAATTATCAATGAACTAACTTAGTTGATGCGTTTGACAATCAGGTTCTCTCGAAAATAATAAGTTTATTCGCTGACATTCCAAGATAATAACGTGTTTTTAACAATGAAACTAATCAACATCATTAGTAATTGAATATGTAGGCTGGCCAAGATCACTATTTGGCTCAGATTTCAAGCTAGATTAATGAGTGAACTGTTCAAGGTTTTAAATATCTAGCAAATAATTGGTTCTTAAGTCACTTGAAGTATGTATACTCGAAGGTTAACTCATAATTGATGGCTACCTGTGAACTGATTGGCCGTAATCTGGTTCATTCTGTCGATGGCGATGGACGAGATGGTGCCGGCCGACACAAATGTGGTCACTGCCTGTATGAACGGCACCAGTCGACACATGAAGGGGCCGAACGCCCAGCTCCTCCTGATTAGTGCCAGCAGTGTGAAGGGCATGCAGAATATGCATAGCAAGATGTCGGACACGAACAGATTGATGAGGAGTAGGTTGTTCGAGATGAGGAGATTCCGATTGGTGCTGATCACGCATATGATCACCGCATTGGTCAGAATGCCCGACATTATGAACAAGAAGTAAACCACTTTCAGTATTGTCTCTGTCGGGCCGTCGAACGTCTGGTCCTTATTCAGGTAGTCGGTAATGATTCGGTTCAGTTCGTCGTCGTCCACCTCTTGGACGGACCCGTTGATCACCACATCGATGGTCGTGTTGGCCATCAGTGCCAGACTCGCGTTGGCCTCCATTCGGCTTCAGTGGTCTGTTGACTAGCGATCTGTTCGGTACAGACATAGAACGTTAAATCATATAAGACGTGATTTTCTATTAGTTCCCATAATTTTGATATTATTTCAATACAGGGATAGACAAGTGAGGGTTCACTAGGTTTGAAACCGAACCCTCCCTTTTGGACATCTCTATAGTTGTGAAAAATCTTTTGGATATCAAACAAATTCGAGATAAATATAAACTTTTGATGAATTTTCATGTATATCTCAACTAGTTTATATGGGCGATTAATAGGGAACACCAGAGAAACCACCTTGGTGATATATACACTGGAACCATTACAAATCTAGTAATTCTGTGACCTATCTATGAGTGGATTACATGGAGTGTTATATCGGTTCAGACGATGCGATACTCGTTTGACAATCGATTCTTTACTAGAATTATGAGAAGAAGAATAAAACAATTGAATACTGATTCGCTGTCTTTGTTCTGGTAATCGATTCTGTCGTTTATTGAATACAAGTTATCAAACGTATAGAATCACTGATAGTTTGGTCAGTTGAATAAATAAATAAACAAGCATATGATTATCAGTTAGCCTGATCCAATTTGTAAACTTGTGTGAGATTAACTGTTATCCCGTTATACGTAATATTCAAACGGGAAAGTTTTCAGTCATCAGAATGAGATGGAATATAATCGGCTCTAAAAAGCAATTATAATCTGATATATGGCCGAACGGGTCGGATCACCGAATCACTGATCGCACGGTACCGGTGCTGAAGAACGCCAGCGCACATCACCCGAACCGCTATCCCTATATACCGCTCTAATATTACCCATAACTACCAGTTTGTTAGTCCTATTGCATAACCCATAGGTCAACAATATTGGTCGATAATTATCTGCTAGATTGAGCAAGATAATTTGATATTAGCGCCACAAAGTGTGATAATCGCACCATCGTGAATAATCGGTATTACATGCTCCTAGATTATGTTTTTTGTTAGCACTAGTACACTATCTGTACGCAAACCAACATACAGTATATCTTCTATAATCTAACCAAGGGAATATCTGACAAATATCATTAAGCAAGCACAAATTAGTCAAATTTACTAGATCATTATTCTCTCTCTTTATCCGGTATGAAAGTTTTCGAAAATTGAACTAATTTTAAAAACTTTTAAAACTCAAATAACAAGAATATATAATTTTTATAGTATAAACAAGGCGTTCATTGATCTGTTTATTCAGCCAAAAGAGTTGCGAATGACATGCAATTAGAAAGTAATTATCAACTTTTCAAAACACCTGGTGTTTGACCTCTAGCCACAGGAATGCTTACTGTGAGTTTACAATCAACTAGAAAACAAGCAAGCTAATTGGCAAACAAAAATTGTCATTGTCATTAAGAATAAATAAGTACAACAAGTTAGATTATTGGTTTTATACCTTTGTTTTCGTATACTCACTATAATTCACAAACATATCTATGAAAAGTGTTGCCCATCACTGATACAGTGTATATCCCCTAAGAGGAAGCGTATCCAAGCGTTCAAATAATAAATTGGGATATCATATAACAATTGGTTCAATGCCTGGCTAATTATTATTGAATGGCTAAAAGCTAATTAATTATGTAGAATAAATTAAATAAAAGATGCCAGGATGATCAGGTTACCAATGATTTTGACCGTGGAATTTTTTTCTTTAACCACACGTGTCTATTCATTCTACTATTTGTGGTGTCTGGTTAGTTTCAATAAGAGCCAGATCAATTTTATAAAGCTATTAATCAACAAACAGATTTAATATCACAATAGAAAATATAATTTGTAACAAGATAACTTTTCAAAACAGACAGACAAAACTAATTCCAATGAAAAATTGATAGCAAAAGTTCAATGATGATTGATTGCACGATCAGTTGCAGTCGAATTACCTAGCTAAACATGGCCAATTGATCACATACACAATTTCGCCAATAAATGACCAAGACAAATATCCCCTATCGAATTTCGCCATGGCTAACAAGACAAATACAAGTGAGCAAGCAAAACTTGATTGTAACTAGATACTTTATCAAATGATCAAGTGACAAGGTGATCATACTCACGTGAACTTGTTAGATGCACAGCATGTAAATCAAGTTAAGCACAATCAACATAAAGTCATAGTTAATCGGACTATAATCGGGGTAAATGTGTTGCTGACGGCTTCGACGGCACTACTGAATAGGTACGGAACGGTTCGGTTCGCAGTGCCGGCACTAATCACAGACCAGACACAGACTGCAGAGGACTGGCAGTGAGAGCACAGACCAAAAATCAATTTTCGACGCAATCTCTCTATCAATGAAACGGATTATATGAGTGCCGCCGAAGTGTGGGAACCGAAACGTCTTTTCTGAACCGATGCGCCAAACGATATGTCGATTCGGTCCTAACATTCGGCGTCTGCTCTATAGAGACATCAAATCCGTTCACTTGAATAAGACTTTTCGATGAATTGCTATGAAAATAGACGAACAAAAAATTGGATTTTGAAAAAAATCAGTTAAAAAGAAGAGAAGATTTTTTCAGCTTGGCTAAAATGTTGATCTAGCTAATTGATGCTGCTCTAGCTAGATTGGTACTTCAACAGATGACATTGATCAAGATATACTACTGACATCTTGTTTACAGCATCACTATTGAGTGCCAGACCGCTTGTGATAGTGGGTATGAATAATTGAGCATGGTGAATTATTGAATGAGAACTCTTATCAACACGTGTGCTAATAAAGTAACAAGGTCAAATAACAAGGTCTTTTCTGCCACTACCTTGATTAAAATTTAATAGTCCATCTCTAGATCGAATACAGTGGAATGTCATTGTGATAATGATCTTGATTATTATTAATTATCTTGCCAATGAAAACATGTCTATCACCAAGATTATTGAAAATTTTAGGCAACTTTGTAAACTGATGAATTTTATTCAACTTTTACAAGTTATTCGACATATATTTAACAAGTTTTAAAAATAGCCTTATTCACAAAAATTGAAAAACTTTTTTTGAATGAACAAGATAAAAATAGATTATTCAGGCAACAAGGCAGCCCTCGTGTATAAACTCTTGGAAGATGATCATGGTACAAAAAGGGACATTCAAGAAATGAATTGCGTCATAAGAAATATGAGACATTTTATAGATTTCTTTTGTTTCAGCTAGATTATCAGCCATATTGAATGTATCATGTTACATAAATCGTTATTTAGAGGGAAAAATGAAATGCTCTTGTACAGGAGTTGAACCTTAAGCTCCGAATTATGTTTCCGTCTTTGGCACAAGCGTGGGATAAATACATTGTTAAACTGATCCAGCTTATTATAATTTAGCCTAATATTTCATGCAATGTTAACCTATGGGCGTAAGACGTTTTTCTTACAGTGACTGAATTAGCAAAAAGATGGAGATTTGTATAAACCATCGATATGAGCCAGATCAGGCACGTTGACATGCCGTAGCGCAACTGACCCTTGGTGTTTTGAGACCTTTAACCACTATTGTTAAAGACATTTATTAACGTGCTTGTAATTGAGCATGGTGTATTTAGATTTCAATAGAATAACATGTTTGCAGTGAAAAGATTGACCTGATACGGTTTCGCCACAGTTGCAAGTTAATCGATTCTGAAGTGAATCACATATTCCACCTAGAACACACACACACTACCTTGCTTTTATTCGTTGCAATATTCAATTCCCGAATCATGATTTCGATGAAAAATTTATTTTTTTATAGCTGTAATATAATTTTGAATTGATTTTATAGCAATATTTCTAAAAGTCCAGGTAAAAGAACCAATATCTAGGCTTTAATTTGTTTTTTTTTGCCAAGGATGAAAAAGGTCGGCATAGAGAACAGTCCAACTCTAAATGGATTCCTGGATAAGTGCACTGTTATCATAGAAGCCTATAAACATCAATATTAATAGAGTTTGATAATTTAATGTCAATGAAAATTCTTTTGATTTGTAATTCTAACTAGATCCAGATAAAAAAATAGATAGAAAAATTTCACAACCAAGATAATTCACTATTTAAAAAAACTCATTAGCTATTCATATATTCAAAAAGGCATGATAAAAAACTAGATTAATGGGTATACATCACTTAAACTATTCCCTGATCAATAGTGAAATTATCTTGCTTAAATTTTTGAACGGAAATTCATTTGAGATATTCTGTTACTGTGTTTAGCAGTGAAGTGGCATTTGGGGAGTGAATGGAAGGCCTTTGGAATGATGAGGGGTTTGGGTGGGGAAGGGATGAGAGGGACAGACGTATCGAGCTCATATTGTGAGCCATGATTATAATCAATGATCCAATTAATGTCTGAACCAATCGGTGCCTGTATTTTACACTAAAACCTACAGTCAATACGAAAATAGTGTACAATAAGTATTACATTTTAATTAACTCATAAAATGAGAGTACAATTCAAAGTTGAAGAGCACTGCAGAGTAGATATGTATTGACAATACAGTATTGACGGAACACATCAAAGACCAAAGACTGACCGAAGCCTTCGACCAGTGTTCGTGCAAATCAGTGTTAGTAGACTAAAAGTATGAATGTCATAAACAAGAGAAAACCTTCACCTTGCTAAAATTGTCATCAAGCTAAATGAAGCTGCTCTAGCTAGATTGGTACTTCAACAGATGACACTGAACAAGATATACTACTGACATCTAGTTTGCCGAATCACTATTGAGTGCCAGACTGCTTGTGATAATTGATATTAATAATTAAGCATGGTGAATTATTGAATAAGAATTGTTCTCAACACGTGTACAAATAGAGAAACAAAGCTAGACAACAAGGTGTTTTCTATCACTTACCTTGATTAAAATTTAATAGCTCATATGTAGGTGTTATACAGTGGAATATCATTAAGAGAATGAATTTGCTTATTATTATTTATGGCAATGAAAACAAAATTCATGCATAATACCAAGATTATGATAAAATTTAGGCAACATTGTAAATTAATGAATTTTATTCAACTTTCACAAGTTATTCGACATATATTTAACAAGTTTAACTGAAAAATATTAATATCACTAGTTTATAGACAAAGTCTGTGTTGAATGGCCTGTCTATCTGAGACACTTCGGAACAATCCATTTGCTGATCTCTGTCCGGATGGTGGTGTGCAGGAAGCCGTAGAAGATGGCGTTGGTGGTGGCCGAGGTCATCGCGATCAGGTGACACACCGCCAGAATGAGGTAGAGGTCGCGCGGCGGCAGATCTATCTCAGTGGCGAAGTCGGCCGACACGTTGAACAGATTCCACGGCAGCCACGATAGGGTGTAAACAATTGTTATGGTCACCAATAATATTGTTATCCGGGTGTTGCGGCGCACTTCGCGATGGAAGTGCTTGAAGTCGTAGTGTGTGGTCATCCGCGTGGCCGTGAAGGTCGGCGCCGTAGCCGACGAAGAACTGGTCGGCAGGTCTTCGGTTATCGCCACTTCTCTAACGAATGAGATACCGATTGAGTAATTCTAAACGAGGACAGCACACGACTGACCGGTCAGTCCGTCTGTATGACGACGTCTTACTGGTCTCGATGACCGACCCCTTGTGACTCGTGAAGCGATTGACGTCGAGGTGGCGACGGATCCGGTAATGCGAGTAAAGCATCACTGCGTTCGGGATCAGGAGCTGTGCGACCAGAATGACGAATGAGTAGACAGTCTTGTGCTTCTGGGGCCAGTCTTCCAGACACTTGTCGTATGTGAGCAGACCTTCGAGTCCAAACACGACCACGTCTTGGTAGAGCGCGATCGGCGTGGCCAACGCCATTGATATGAGCCAGGTCAGGCACGTTAACCAGCCGTAGCGTACGTGATGGCCCGCTACAGCTGTTTTTGGCCCTTTTGGAAAAGAGAATGTTTAATGTGATTATAGTAGAGTGGAATTAAAGAGGAAGCAGAGCGCGACAATTTAGAAATTTAATATCAAGATATAATTGTGTTATCAAAATGACTGGAAAATTCCTGAGTCAAGGCATCGGCGGTCGCATAACGGCTGGTAAACAGCGGTCGCGCCGATGCCTGACATCAAACACGAGATGGCAATTACCGATAATCTTGTTGGCCGTGACAATGCTACACTGTTAGGTCAAATTTAGTTAATGTTACACAATATCAGAATTCAAATGATCTTATTGCATCTAATCTTGGTTAGCATCAGAAACGACATCAATTAAATCGGCAGATTCCTTAGCATCTGATTCCAGAATGTTTTTCTGGTACTTCTTCGGGTGTGGAACTGATGTTCTTGTTAAATTGTAAACTTGTAAAATATGGTGTAGCATTATCTAGGTTAATGCTACACCTTTCGCTAGGATTTTGATAATGCTAAATGTAGCTGTAAGTCGTCTAAAAGGATACCGATAATCTTGTTGGCCGTGATCTGCCACATGCGGTCGACCGCGATTGACGTGATGGTGGCCGCGCTGACGAAAATGGCCACTGCCTGGATGAACGGGATCAGCTTGCACATGTACTGGCCGAAGTACCAGCTCCTTCTGATGATGGCCACCAGTGTGAACGGCATGCAGACAGACCTGTAAAGACGCCGTGAACTTTTGTAGTAGGTAGGGATGGTTTGGGCAGTCTATGACCTTTGTGCAGATGATCACCAGAAACTTTCTAATATGTAATAACAATGGAATTTTTATATGATTCCACCGATAAACCCCCCTCGGATACCCCCAATATGAGTAGTACGCACATTTTTAAAAAGGTCATAGACTGCCCAAACCATCCCTACCTACTACAAAAGTTCACGGCGTCTTTACAGATCTGCATGCAGAACAGACAGAGCAGGAGGTCGGAGACGAAGAGGTTGACCAGCAGTATGTGGTTCGATGTCTTCAGCTTCTTGTTGAACATTATGACCAGAATGACGCACAGGTTGGCCAGAATGCCCGATATCATGAACACCGCGTAGAAGACAATGACCAGCGCTTCGGTCACCACATCGAACATCCGTTCCTTCTTCAGGTAGTCGTCCAGTATTTGGTCAATTTTGCTGATCTCTTGTTCTGTGAGATTGGACCCCAGCGGCAGTGGACTGGCCGTGATATTGGCTCCCGAATCGGTTGTCATAACGTATCGGCACTGTTTCGGAACACTTCTTCTCAAGAGAACGTCTCGAAACGGCTCTTCACTTCAAATGTATTCTTCACTTATAGATCAGATCCACACTCGAGAGCCAAAACTTTTTGAATTTCAAACTCAGAGAAACAGTAATACAGTCAATTCTTTATATCCGCACATAGTTGGGACCGAGAATTTTGCCATGTGCACTTATATAGTGGGCACTTATGAAACATTTAATCATAAAAAAATTAAAAATTCTTGGAATTTCCACTACAATTTTTAGTTTTATCGACAGTTGATTATAGGCAAAGGCTAAATACAACAAAATATAATGAATTATTTGAACATTTAGCATAAGTTAGTTATGATATACTCGCATCTAGTTTCGATTCGACAATTATCATACAATTTGTAAGAAAAATGTTTGAAAATATAGCTCTAAAATCAACTTTTCCTTAGATTTTCAGCAAAATTTCTTGAAACTTTCATGTGCAAATAAATAGTTTGCACATGTCCCATAGAATAGCATTAGTCCCGATTCAGGACTGAGCAGTTCATGTGCAAATAGCTAAATGTGCGCTTATACAATGTGCGGATAAACAGAATTGACTGTACCAAGATTAGAGTTGGAATGTCTACAATCAACTGAAGTGAAATTGAAGCGAGTTCAGGTTTTCATCTTGGTGAGAGGGCTTATCAAATGAATATTTTATTTCAAATATCTATTTGAATTAAATTGTTTTCACAATTTATGTCGGCTCGACATCAAAGACCCGGTTCTTCTTGATCGTTCAAACTCAACGGATTGAGCTTGATACAATGCCTGGAGCAATAATATAGTATGACTTGATTTTAATCGAAAAACCAATTGATTCTAGATGAATTGGAAATACTAAATTGGATTCCAAAGTACACACGATTTGTTTATCTTGTGCTAGGCTTTCGGCCACTAACAAACAAGCATGCTCACATCTATTTTTATTTAATTCTGGGCCGTAAATAACCTGATGATTGACAACTAATTTCTTGTGTTTATAAATTCAATGATTTTTAATTAATTCAAATCTAGAATTTTGATTGAGACGAATGTCTAAATCGGTTACTAATTTGTCGCTAGGTATCGATGGGTCCGTATTAATTATCTTGCCAATGAAAACATTTAGAACATGAAGATTATTAAAAATTCTATAATTAAAGTAGATATTTTAAAGATCACTTACGATCAATTCGATTGATCTTGCACAAGTTTGCGAGAAACTAGCGCTTGTTTTTCGGATCGATCAT
>JAQGBE010001309.1:0-11629 GCA_034698225.1 Scheloribates latipes | reverse complement strand
ATCGCTGACTTCCTTTTCCTTTTTGGCGAGACTTGTGTTGTTTGCAGTCGTCCTCTCATTGCGTCTCTTTGACCGCCAGACCAGCCGAAGACATCGACCGACTGTACAATGGGTCACCAAAACATTTGGTACAGCCATCCGCGGAAGTTCGGGCCCGGATCGCGATACTGGTGAGTGTTGATGCAAATGTTGCTCTGATGGCCACATGACTGACATGTTGTTGACCACTGTTAGCCGCGTGTGCAGCAATCACCATGGTCTGATCCGCAAATACGGCCTCAACATCTGCAGAAGGTGTTTCCGGCAATACGCCGACGCGATTGGCTTCAAGAAGCTCGATTGAAATGATTTGTATCGACAATTTAAATGATAATTAAAATGTTTTGCCGATAAGTTTAATTTAATTTGATTTGATTCAATTTGATTCAATACATTACATTACAAACATTTAGATTATTAGACAATGGAATGACTCGAACGAGTCGTCGAGAAATGTGTGACAATTAATAAATAATATACTGAAAGACGATTAAGAAATAGCAAACAAGTGAGAGAACAACAATTAGACGACATCTTCGTTGATGGCATTGTCACGAATAACAAGTATACTGTTGTATATCTTGATCGCCGGACCCAACTTGAGACCAAGGATTTTGACGATATCGTTCTGGTTTAGCAGAAGGAAGGCCTCGCCATCGATGAGCTGTTGGACAACACCGTTGAGTGTTAGAGTCGGGCCAAGACATGGCATGACATGACATACCTGATCCTGGAATACCTGTCCCACTGACTCGCAGCCGGGGATCTGGTCAATGAATTCGGCCACTTTGGGAGGCGTCCACAGCAGGACGTCTTTGGACTTAGTTTTGTCGATACCGGGTAGTGTTGTCTTGGAGTGGCGGTCCCAGCAGACGGGCGCCTCCTGTTGCTGCTGACTCATTCTCATCGCGAAGATTGAGTGCTGAAGTGACGCCAGATTACTGACAGAGGAAGGCGTCGACGGACGCGAGTGTTTGGCCGACTCTGAGTTAGTGCTCGGCGACACCGGACCGTTGCTCGGACTCGAACCCAGTTTGCGCTTTCGGGACTTATTCGAAATCATTTGCTGACTTTTGACAGAGTTTTTCTGATTTTTAGAGTTAAGCGAATTTGTCTCAGAAGACGAGGGCGACTGAGAGGGAGAGACCCGACCGCTGTCTTCCATGTCATCGCATTGTTCGTCGGAATTGCGATTTCCGAGTCTGTCCGGTGGTTCGTACTCAAGACGAGAGTCAGTGTAGGGACAGTTGACTGCCGAATAATGCTTTAGGAAGCGATGGCCTCGAATGTGACCGATCCCGGTACAGCTCGGGGTGGGACACGAGTTGACGCCCTCGGTTTGCTTTTTGATGAACGAGTCTAATGGAAACAACACTGTTGAGTGTCTTGGTCGGTGGGCTGCAATTGTGGACAACTCACCAGGAGGGGCCTGCAATGCGTGGCCAGTCTTATAACACCAGTTGACGGGGTGCAGGTCCGGAGAGTCGTCGTCGACCTGAGAGCAACACGTTATTAGAGCAAGGTCGTTTGACAGGCAATGATTTGTACCCAGTAGTCGTATTTCTCATCCCAGCCGTCGAAATGTAATTTAATGCAATGCGACTGTCGATGAGATATAGTGCAGACTCGGATCAATCGGGGGTTTCGCTTATCGACCGCTTCCAACTTCATTGCGGGCTTGAAGTTATTTGACGGGCGAGTCTTGAAAGCTCTTGGCGAGACAGCAACTGACTTGGTCTCAGATAGGTATTCCTCCCACGAGAACCTCTCACTTGACCGGTAGTACTCTTTGGGTGGAGTGAGAGAACGACCTTTTGTGCGACACCTGAAGAATAATTATTGAAATCTTGTATTTTAAAATCATAATACAAACCAATTGATAGCGTGAATGAAAGGCGAAGACGTTTCGGCCCAATAATCATAGCTATCGTCCCAACCATCGAAATGGATGAGAAGCCAATCGCCGATAATGTCGGCCACAGTGGCCACGCAGACCAGAGCCGAGTTGGCCCTATCGACCGCTTCGAGTTTCATTCCCTTTTTGAAGCCGTGATTGTGTTGGTTAGTCGACTGCCAATTGTTAGTCGAGAAGAGCTGTTTGGGAGCGGCCACTGATTTAGTCTCTTGCAAGTACTCACTCCAAGTGAACTCGTCGGTTGCCATCCCGAGCGGCGGTTCCAATGTCCTCGAAGTGAAGTCGCAAAAGCCGGGAGCGAATATGAAAGGGTGGTCGGCGTTGGTCCAGAAGTCGAACAACTCTTTGTAACCATCGAAGTGGAGCCTCATTCTGAAGCCCTGGACTTCGGCGACAGTGAGCACGCAAAACTTAGCAGGGTGCTGCGGGTCCACGCCTTCCAACTTCATTCCGACTTTGAAAGTATTTTTGCAATCAGGAAATATCTGGTAGTCGTTGAAGCACTTGACGGGCGCGGCCACAGAGTTTGTTTTGCTGAGGTATTGCCGCCACGAAAAGTTTGGTCCATTGCTTTCCGAACAGTTGCCGACATCGATCTCGACGTCTTCCACCTCTTCGTTGATGTCATCATTACTCTCCATCTCTGCGTCAATCGTTTGATTAGTATTTTCTGTTTGAAATAAAACTGAATTTTGTTCTGAAGGTTCACTTATTTTCTTGGCTTTAATGGTTTCGGTCTTTTTGTTTGACACCTTTTTCTTATCGATATCTTGAGCTTTGTTTGAACTCATTTCTGCATTCCTTTTGGTAATCAATCCTTTCAATTGGTTGGCTTCGAGAGTAGCGCACGATTTGCTGCAAAACCTTCCCTGTCTGATGAAAGTGTGAGCAGGTCCCTTCTGGTTGCAGTTGATGCAGGTCCGCGTCGGTTGGCTCTCCTCTTCCTCCGCTTTTTCTTCTTTGATCTCCTCTTTGATCTGCAGTGGTTTGTCCGACTCGTCCTCTTCGACATCATCCGAATTCTTGTCCTCCTCCTCCTCAGTCTTGACTGGCTGTTCCTCTTTTTGAGCTTTGTCCGGGTCCTCAATCAGATGCAGATTTTTAAACTCGTCCATTTTGAACTTGAGGTCACTGCCGGGCAGGTGTCCGATACCGCCCTTCCATTGCATTATTTGGAGGACATCATCCACTTCTTCGACGCCTGTGGAAACATTATCTCCTTCTGATTTGTTCTTACTTTGCGGTTCATTGTTCTCATTAGAAGTACCGTTTGTGCTATTGCTGACCGCCGATGCGGTCACGGAAGTTAACGCGGGAGGCGTTATGTGCTGAGTGTTTATGACAACATTTGAAACCGATGTGGTCTGAGATAATAACGGAGGCGGACCTGGTTCGGAGTGGAGGGGCCTCTCCTCGGGCTTGTGCTCGTCTGAAAGGAAAGCCATGTCATTAATGCCATTGCTGTCGATAATTATCTCAATAACGTATATTAACCAATGGCTTAGTTCTGTCGCGAGAGTCAATCAAGCGAAAACTGGCCATGATCAAGTGGGCTTCTAAACATATAGATCAACGAGCAGTACCTTTGACAATTTTGTCTCTGCTCTCTGTATTGGACGTCGAAGAGACCATTGACTGTTCGGTAGTGTCGTTCTGTAAGGTCTTAACCGTTTTCGAAATGGTGGTCGAAACGGTCGGAATTATTGTGAGGTTGGTGTTGGCCGACGCCGAAGCGGTGGCCACTCCTTTGGCTATGGAAAGAGATGCGGGCGCTATAAGTGTTTGAACATTCTTCGAATGAGATATTGTCGGAACGTTTAATGTCGCCGAAGAAGTTGTTGACGCAAGCAATGGAAGAATTTTCAGTGGCGTTATAATCGGAGGTTTGGTCTTCAGAGTGGCGTTACTTATTGGAACACTCGATAACGTGGGCTTCAGGTTGACTGTGCCCTTAGTGACCAGCGAAGACATGGGTACGGCCAACATGGAGGTGCCGTCGGGCGAAGTCACTAACGCTATGTGATTACTGATCTGGATATAGAGTGGCGACAGAGTTAGGGATCAAGTGATGCATTCCCAAGGCTGAGAGGACTGACCGGAATCACCTTGTTGATGCCGTACTTGTTGGCCGTGGCGCCAGAGTTGACTATAGAGTCCGAAGTGGTCGTGATTATCACTGTCTGTGTCTTTTCGGCATTCAAGTGACCTGCGGTTGACAATCGAGTTACTTGTGTGCAACTTAGGCGTCAGACTCAGCACAACTTGTCTGCAAGAGTGGACTCCATGGCAGCGATTCAATGCTTACCGCTCATAGTGTCCGCTCTGATCGGCACACCAGTGCTGGTGGTCACCGGCTTGGGTGCGATGGTTCGGGTGTTAGTGGTCATAGAGGGAGCGCTGCACCGAATTTCTCCGCTATTTATAGCAATATTGAGAGTATTGGTGGCGATAGGGATCTCATTCAAGAGGGGTATCGACTGAACCCAATCGCTACTTCTGCCCACTATAACCTCAGAACCAGTCTTCGCGACAGTGGTGTCTGCCAGCGAAGTGATGGTGGCCTCGAGTGCGGCTGTGTTCCGGTCAGTGGTCGCTATCAGTTGGGGAGCGGTGTCTGCACTGCCATCCGAGACAATCGACATAACGAACACAAACACAAAGTTTTGCAGATTTCTCGCAAAAACCTAAATTGCAATTGAATTTTCGGGACAAACACTTTGACCACTTTTATGGCCGGTTGGCTCACTATTAGCCCCGATTCGAGTCGATGTTCGGTCAGGTCTGGCAATCGGTGGTACGAAGAGAGCAAAACATCGGTTTTATAGCTTTTCTTAGCGTTAAGTGACTGAAGGCTCGGACGTGAGTGACATTCAGTGCGCAAACGCGCAAAACTTTGATCGCTTTGCGAGAGACTCAGACTCGACGCAGAGCTGCCATTCCTTGTTCTCTGAAGTCATACCTAGAGTCTGGACACCAAGAGTGGGCACACACACTGACACTGACACTGCCAAAGACTCGGTGACCACATCCCGACACACGCACACACATAGCAGACACTAACCAACCGCACGCCACAGACGCACACCAGAGTCGGCACTGACAGTGCTGTGCGAAACGACAGTTTGTGTGTGTGGTTGGATGCGGTCGACCAATCACAGCTGGCCATTGATCCGATTGAGCTAGGTGCACCACCAGTGCCACTGCCACTGCCTCTGCCTCAATGCATTTGTGTATTGAATCATTTGTATTGAATTTATTGTATCAATATGTAAATGATAGTCAGCTTATTGAGCAAGGTGGTGCCGATAATTGCATGCATGTAACCGAGTTGGCCATTGGCAAAGTGTCATGCAAAGTGTCATGCAAAGTGTCATGCAAAGTGTCAGTGTCATGCACAGTCACAATCACAGTCACACAGTAGTTAACCAGTTGTCAGATCAGTGATCGCTTCTTTCGTCAACTCAGGCCGTCGGTGGACAGCCGTTGAGATCGGATATCTATTCTCTCATCATTTCTGACATTCAAACAGACGTTTGAGAAATTGACAAATCATTGAATTGTTTCTCATTTGTGTGTTTGTCATCATCTCATCGGAACCGAAGTCGGATCCGACGATCAAATAAGATCAAAGTTGAGTTCTTCACTTTGGGAAAGAGGGCATAGGTTTGAGAGGGAGAGGGGTTGGGGTCAGAGAGGTTGGGACGAAGAGGGTGTTTGAGACGATAGACGGAAAGGGAATCGAGGAATGAAAGCAAGGAATGAAAGGAAGGAATGGTTTGTCATTTCAATGGCAAACACAAGGGATCTGTGTTTGGAGTCCAGTGCAGGAAAGGGAAGGCAAGTCCTCTTTGGGCACAACTTGTCTGCAGATCTGATCTCTCATTGGTTGCCTCTCATATGGCTCTGACGTACGACTTTCACTTCACTTTTGTTGGTCTCTTTGTGACCGCTCTTCACCCGATCGGACCTCCAATCGGCGCCCATTGCCATAAACTGTGCCATAAATTATCTGATAAAACATTTGCAAACTTTGGTCTCGACTAACGTTAACAGAAATCAAAGCCGCGGCCCGACTGAGTCCAGTGGCGATGGGTTGGGCCTCGAGTCGAGTGCAGCCAATGGACCGCTCGCTCTCTGTTATTGTCGTCAGCTGTTCATCACTGAAGTACGACTCGCACACCACCGCTCATGACCTGGTCTGCCGTCGTCCAACTGTGGACGGCCAGACACTGATGCCGCCATCACTGGCCTGTCCGAGACATTGTCAACACTTGTTGTCCACGTGTTGTCCATTTGTTGTCCACTTTGTAAACCTGCAAATAAGCGGTACATCCGATGCATAGTCAAAGTGATTGTAGTCGTCATTAGTGAACGAAAATGTGTTTTATATGGACTTTAATTCATTGATATTTTCATTGAATCTGTGATTAAAAGTGATTTGAGATTTGATTTTTTGCAAAATACAAACAGATTTGTCATTAGTGTCAATAGAGTCGTGATTTGGCTCTCGTTTCGGTGAGTATTGCCATTAAATGTCTTTTGATTGTCACACAAATCGCACTTTTTATGACTCGACTATTACTTCACTTTTTATATCGATTTTCAATGAAAACTAATTTTTGTTTTAACTGTTTATCAATTTTGACCTCATTTGAGGCGATTGTCTCTCTGTTGTTATCATATGTAATGGCATTTAAATCGCTGTTAATTTAGTGAAATAATTAATTGATTGGGTATTTGAGTCAACAGACGATCACTTGTTTTGATGCGAATTGAATTGATTTCATTGCAATCATTGCAACCGATTGTCGCTCTCAGTCAGCACTCACTCACAGCACACGCTCTTCAGTCAGTCAGTCAGTCCTCTGCTTATTGTTTGCAAATTGCAATTCAATTAATTATTTATCGGGTTTTGAAATTCTATTAATCGCTCGATAAGTCAGTGGAAGAGTCATATCATATGAGTTGCCGATTATCTAATTAAAACTGGTGAGCATAACAATTAGCGAATCGCTGCTTCACTTATAACTTAAAACTGACCTTGCTATTGATATTGCTCTTGCTCTTGCTGTCGCTGTTGCTGGACCTGTCTGCTCACTTGTGCGACACATTTCACCGTTGATATGATCTTATGATTTGATGTCAAACCTCAAACCAAATCAATTGCACGAATATAATAGAGACTTATGACCAGCGGTTGAATCGGATATCGCATCACTTGAGTCCAAAATGGGTGGCGCCGTCAGTGCGGGCGAAGACAACGACGAGTTGATCGACAACTTAGTCGAAGCCGATTACATAAAGTCGCGTCGGATTGAAAGCATATTCCGTGCCGTCGATCGCGCGCACTATTACGCAGACGGATGTGCGGACAACGCGTACCGCGACCTGGCCTGGAAGCACGGCAACCTTCACCTGTCAGGTAGGTCTGGTCGTCGGGTCGTGTCCTCTTACCTCTCACACGCCTCCATTGCATAGCCCCTTGCATTTACTCCGAGGTGATGGAGGCCCTCAACCTGGAACCGGGTCTTTCCTTCCTAAACCTGGGCAGTGGCACCGGATACTTGAGCACCATGGTCGGCTTGATCTTGGGCCCTGGCGGCGTGAGCCATGGCGTGGAATTGCACGAAGAGGTGGTCGAGTACGCGAACGAGAAGCTGACCAAGTTCAAGCTGACGTCGGCCGCGATGGACCAATACGAGTTGTGCGAACCCAAGTTCAAAGTTGGCAATTGTCTGCTCATTGACACCGCATCGATGAGACAGTACGACAGAGTCTATTGCGGCGCCTCTTGTCCTCCCGAACACGAGAACTATATGAAGAACTTGATTAAAGTTGGAGGCATTCTAGTGATGCCTCTCAACGACCATTTGCTTCAAATCACCCGAACCTCGGAGACTGCATGGGTTGTCAAGTCTGTACTACCGGTTTCGTTCGCCTCTCTTGTCATACCCTCCGCTTCTGAAGCTCTAAATGCCGTCAAATTGCGTGAGTTTTTGGTCACCACTTCGTTGACATCGATAATCACATTTCGTTGACCAACAGCTGATTCCGAACCGTTCACATTGAAGGACATTTGCCGAACAGTGATCCGAACCCAGATGAGAAAGAAAGCGGAGTCGGATCACCCGAAGCTGGCCAGCAATGGCTCGAAAGGGCATCACAACTCCCGAAAGAAGCGCAACAACGACTCCAATAGCAGAGCGCGAAGAGTGGCGCGAAAGTGCAATCGACGCGTCATTATTCCGATCTTCGAGGAAAGCGATGACACCAACAGTAATCCGAGTCAAAGACACGCCAACGGCGAGCACTCGAGCGACTCGTTCTCGTCGCGAGTGGTGGCCGCCGCCGCTTCTTCTATATCGGCTGTCTTTCAACAAGTGGTCAGTAATAGTCATGAATCGGAATACAACGATCGTCCGCAGAGGTCGGACAGTAATAGACACGAAAGTGAGACAAACGCCAAAAGTGATGACGAACTCCCGATTGTCCTCGAAGAAAATAATATGGAATTGGAGGACAATCGGGAGGACGAGTGCGATATGAATGCGACGATCGAACGGACGAAAAGGAGTATTAGTATCACAGGTATTGAATCGATTCGATCGGTTCGGATCGCAATCCAGTCTCGTCTAAATGGTTTCCATTGCAGACGACGAGGAGGAGAGTCCGGCCGCGCATTCGACCCATGGCTGCAGTTCGGGCTCCAAGTCGTGTCTATCATCCAACTCTTCGGTCCATCCGCTGCACCGCATCCGTCGGGCCACTGGACTCATCTTTAAGCGCATCGCTTTGGCTGACTTCGACTCGGACTCCGATACGAGTAGTTGTGACCATGAAATGGCGACCGCAGTGACCAACGGCGAGGCCAAGAGTGAGGAGCCCGAGGAAGAGGCGATACCTCCGGAGGAGGACAAAGAGAGCTACACGTATTGGATGCGACAGCATATCAACGCATTACCACTTCCTCTGGTTCTCAAAGCGTATCTAAATTTTTACCGCAAGTTATAAGTGCTTTGATTTGGGGATCGATTTGCGATCACAAAACTGATTAATAGTATTATTAAAGATCGAGAAATCATTGAATGTTTATTGAGTTGAATATCAGTTTTGATTTGTTGTACAAAAGGTTTGCTATTAATTAACAATCGATTGGTTTATCACAACTAATGTACAGATAATGTGAGCTTTCGTTTAATGTGTTTCTTAAATAATTAGTTTAAATAAATATAAGTTTATGTCATTTAGAATGAATTGAAACCACTATTTGGAGTTGTCTTCCAACAACTGCTGCGTCAGTGCCAGAAAGTCCTGAAGAAATGAGAAGATTCTGTGGTTCTCTGCGATGTCCGACGCGTTGAGCTCTCGTTTGGTGAGAAACCAGTGGAAGAAGAGCTGCAAAATGTGTGACCACTGAGTGATCACTTTTAGGTCGTCTCTCTTGACTCGGAATCGAAGGAACCTATTGTCGCGCAAAGTGACCAAACATTCGTCTTCGTTGAGGTCACTCACAGTCTGCGGATCGGAATCTATACTGAATTTGTTGTTCTCGAAGAGAAACAGAGAAATCGGGGGAACGACCGAAGCGTCGCAAACGGTTATCATTCGCGCGTCTTCTGAGTAAAAGCTTTTGAAGTAAAGAACTAAACTGTTGTACAACGAGTCGACATTCGAGTGGGCGCTTAGGTTACCGCTGAACACACTTTCGGCCACGAATTTGATGCGACGCCCAGTGTTGACGTCCACGGGATTGACGCAGTCGTACCTTATCTTCTGGTTCCTGATGTCTCCCCTCTGAAGACGCACCAGATTGGGCATCAGCGCCGGCACCAGTGCACTGACCAGAAGGTGTTTGCGAAACCAATTGATGTTCACATCAGAGCCGACGTCAGACCAACTTTGTGGGCATATGAGTGCCGATTCTTCCACATTGGAGGCAAAGAGTTTCATTGTCTCCCAAATGTGTTGCATAGAGTGGCGATGAATGTGATTGTCTTCTCTGAAAACTATCGCTTCGACCGAAGAATCAGAATCTTCACAAACAGATTGGTATTCGAGGACCAAACTGACAGCCGAGATGTGATCTGACATAAAGTCATACGAAAAGTCATTCTTAACTTTTCTGATCAGATGCTTCTCGTCGGGCATCACTTGAAACGGTTCCCGATTGGAGCTCAGGTGAGAGACTAAGGCCAACATTGGTTTGAGACACGAGAAGAAACACGAATAGACGGTCGCGACAGACAGTTTCGGGTGTGTCGGGTAACTCACTATTGTTCGGCCTAAAAGAGTCAAATCTTCACTTTTGTCCAGAACTTTGATGTCTTTGAGTACATTAATAGCTCTTTGAATGGAACTAAGAGGAGGCGGTTGAGGGACGGCCGACAAGAACTTGACGATCGGTTCGTCGGGACAGTAGAGCTTGGTTTGCATCACCGCGTTCTCCAAAGGGATTCGCAGCATCTCAGGCGTCGGGAACGCATTCATACTGTGCTCGATGTCCGCCGTCCACAGCCGATAGCACTCGCCTTCTTTGACGCGTCCCGCGCGACCACTTCTTTGCTTGGCGTTTGCCTTTGAGATCCAATGCGTACCGAAATTTGAAACATTGTATTGAGAATTGTATTCCATTTCTTTAGCCAAACCACTGTCTATGACATACCCCACGTCATCGATGGTCAGTGAAGTTTCGGCGATATTTGTCGATAAAATAACTTTTCGGACTCCAACCGGAGTTTTGGAGAAAATGAGTCTTTGAGTCTCGTGAGGCAGTCGTGAGTGGACGGGAACTATCATCAGATTGGAAGACGTCTTCTTCTTATTCAATGCAGTCATAACCTTCTGAATTTCTGGCCAACCGGGAAGAAAGACTAGAATAGCGCCGTCAGCTTTGTTGCGGTCAATGAACTCAACCAAATCGACGACAGTCTCGACGTCCAGTTTGGGGTTGGCTTTACTGTAATAGTTGTTCGACAGACTGATTCCTATTTTGTTGGCCAAATCGTTTATATAAAAGTGTTTCACTTGATAACAACGTCCGGGTATTTCAATGAGAGGACACTTGAAATACTCAACGAAGAGGTGAGCGTTCATCGAAGCGCTCATCAGAATTAGTTTGATGTCTGGATTGGCTTCAATCGTCTTCTTGAGTAACACCAGAAGGAAGTCTATTATCACATCTCTTTCGTGGACCTCATCGATCACCACATGACTAACGCCTTTCAGAATGGGATTCGTCGCCAGTTTTCTGAGAAGAATTCCTGACGAACAGAAGAGAATGGCTCCGTTGGCCTGCGTCGGCAGCTTTTTGGCGAATCGCACGTTATATCCGATCGAATTGCCGACAAAGCTTTCACCGAATTCTTGAGCCACTCGTTCTGATATGGAAATGGCGGACAAACGGCGCGGTTGTGTCACCACTATGTTTGTGAGGGACGCCCTTTGGTCAGCCATCGCCTCTTCGAAGATCATTTGCGGGATTTGAGTGGTTTTGCCGCAACCCGTGTCGCCCGATATTACTAAAACTCTATTCTCTTCTATTGTTTTCAGTATTTGTTCTTTATATCTATGAATTGGCAATTCAGACATTTTTCTTCTCATTTCAGCAAAACATTGATCAGTAGATTCTCTTTTAGCCCTCTGTCTAACAAACCATTTGAGAAGACCCTCTCTAAC
>JAQGBE010001308.1:0-11643 GCA_034698225.1 Scheloribates latipes | reverse complement strand
TATTTTAACTAAATTAATTTAATTTTTCTGTCATCTATAATGGAAATCAGTTTTAACTGTATTATACATGACATTAATCAATAAATTCAATTCAATTCAATTTCATTATTAAATTGATGGTAATTTATTTCAATTTATACCAATCAAAGGTCAGATCGATTTACAAATTGAAAAACAAGCGAAACAAGAAGAAACTAGATTGATTCGATTTGTCACAAAAGTAAATCACATGCACATAATCACCATGCTAATGTTCGTTACAATCAACAAGTACATTCTTATTGAAAATTGATGGGAGCACATTTAGAAGATTTATCAAGGGTGCACACCTACACCAATATCAATCAATAAGTTTTACCTCCCACATTGAGTTCCATCGCCATCACCATGATAAATGCGTTTCCGATCGAGTGATCACTACTGTTATTGGACCAGAACTTTGACATTTGAGCAAGGTGTTCGGTGTTGATGTTCTTAGAATTGCAATATAGAAATGTCAATAGAGAGGCAAATGTGATGGTGAGTGCCCAGCTCATAAGCAGGCGTCTGGCCATGATTGTGACCGCGATCATTGTGATCATTGTGGTAGTGACGGCCAACGGTGTGATGGCCTCAAACCACTTCCACGTCAATGCGTTTCTCTATTAGTCTTTTCTTTGGAGTGAAATGTGTAGAAAGTATTGATTTGTTTGTCAATCAATACATAAATACGTTTTTAATGTCGTTTTCATTTCGGATTGAATACAAAAATAAAATAATTACTGTTAAGGTATTGGTCGCCAGTGAGGGGAACGGTATCTCTTGAGTCAGACACGACATAAACTGATTGGGATTAGCAATGCATTCCGAGCCCAACAATTAGACCACTAAACTCGAGACCAGCCCTCACTCAGGAAGAGAGGTCTGCCTATCAATCAGAGACCACTAAATGTTTTTATTTGCGGTCATAAACGCAAATCGAATTTTGTAATAGTTTTCGTTATTTTTAAATATTACTTAGAATATAATATGAAGGTAACGGTTCCAAGTAGCCGTTTAACCTTGTTTCTTTGTCTAAATTTAATCGCAAATCTATATTCGTCAGTACAGTCTCGAACAATATAATTAAATTGGCTTAAAAGTTGTATAATTAGTTGGATTTACAACACAACAAGGTAGTAAAGGTAGTAAAGCATAAACATAAATATATATTCAAACTTAGATTTTAGAAAACTCTGGCGTTTGGCTGAACGGTGGCAGAGGAGGTGCTGTAGGGATAGCCGGGTAGTGTTGAACGTCATTGTTAATCGGAGTATGAATCCGGAATATATCGTAGTTCGACAGATCCGGATATAATTGATTTGTGCGATCAGTTCCACATTCATCTGATGTAACACTGGTATGACTATCCGGGTCATCGTTGGCGTTGCCGATGGCCGCCACACCCACTGCTCGGAACCATCGCTCCCTTATCCCCGAGCATAGTGTAAACGAAAGGAAAGTGACGGACAATGCGAGGATTGCAGGAATCAGTGCGTAGTAAGAAGTGGTCAGACTGTTGATGAAGAGCATCACCGACGCGAATGTCATGTATATTGCAAACGTGAGGACCAGACAGTGGACACAACGCCACGCGCCCACCAGACCAAACACGTGAAATAAGCCTGATTGGGCACAAACGACAGGGTTCAAATGATTGATGTTACAATGTGGATGTGCAAGTTAACTTACCTCCAATCACACAGTTGATAATGACCACGATGGACAGAGCGCGTTGATAGGAGTCGCGTAGGCTCTGGCTATTCAGTGAAGTCTCGTATTGTTTGTTAGCTATCGAGTCGTACTCATAGAACGACGAATTGGATTGGCTATTGTCGACCCGTCTCATCACAGGATGGACTCGGGTGAAGTTGACCTTAGACATGGTCAGCTCTATCCACTCGTAAGCTACCATATCGCTGAATACGGCGCTGACGAACAAGGTAGTTGCCAGGATAGATGTCCAGGTGATGATCGTGTATCGGATCAGACTGTAGTGTTTGTCGGTGAGCTTGCAACAAACTAATCTGGCCATTATTCAGCTCGAATTCTAGTCGAATTAATATTATTGAGTGAACAATGTAATTTATTGAGAGCCAAGTGAACATTCGATCGGTTCAATCAGCAGGCTCAATTTAGAATGTATGGCATTTGTGGTGCAGTACCAAGCTAAATGATTCTGTTTATAGATTGGAAAGAATATTCTGTTATTTGTATCGGAGAGTGGAACGGCGTGTGACGACGAACATTGACCTTGGCATTGATTGATCGCCTTGCTAGATCATTAGAACCAGAACAGAATAGTGCTGAACAGATCTGTGTCGTCCCACACCAGCCAATCACTCGCCGACAGAATCCGATTGGCAAAAGAGTTTCCATAGAAATATCAATTTTTATTTAAGAAGCTAACAAAACAATCTTGCTCTGTCTAGATTCTAAATTAACAACAACTACTAGTACATACTCTACTAAATTACAAAGATTATTCAGATTTGATTGCTTCATACACATAAAGGAACTTGCAATCAATTTTAATACAAATAATATAATGTTAAATTTTTAGAAAAATGACCATTGGCTGAAATATTTAACAACAACAACAACATTATCATTAAGTAGAAAAATAAACTCGCTCTTTTAGGCAATTAAAGTTAGTGTAGTTCAATACAAAAACTTGGAGACCCTTGCTTTTGATGGCAGAGGAATGGTCTCAACAACAATGGGTTCACTGTCTTCACTGTCTTGTCTCACAATTCTCGGACTCTTAGAGTCAGTGCTTCTGATATCGGAATTGTCTTTTGCTTTAAGTGTTTTCGCGACAAACTTATCGTTTTTAGTCTGATTCGAGTTAACGTCCAGACTTTGGATGAATTTATTGAAGTTATATAAGTAATCGCTTAACGAGAAGTAGTGTTTGATGCAGAGGGCACACAACACCAGGTTAAGAATGGCCACTGGCGTGACGTAAGGGATCAGAATGGCGGTGAAGATAATATAGATGGCGAAGACGGTGATGAAGACCGTGAAGACGACGAAGCAGTGGTGGTGCTGGTTGTAGGTGCCGTAGATGCCCACCACGAAGAAGATGATGGACAGCACCGACGAGATGGTGATCACCAGAATTATGGATGCCTTAGAGCTGAGCAGCGAATTGACGCCCGAATCGGTGGTCAATGATTCGGCGATTTGGTGGCAGAGGATGGCTATGATTATGAGTGCTATGATGTCCACGATTTGTATGACAATTACTGACCACTTCTCGCAGTTGAACGTGAAGTACGAGCGCTGATTGTTCACTGCGATCATTGCAAGAGCATTGCGGCCAAACCAAGTGACACTTCTTTAGTGAGTTCTGACACTTGTTTCTATACAACGATATTCTCTTCAATTCTGAGTTCAATTCAATCGATTTTTATGTTTCATACCGTATATGACATTGAAATTCAATTGATTCCCATATCGAGTGCTGTCGTCCACTGTTTTGCTACTAAATTATGATTTATTTGTGTTGTTTCGATCAATTTCTTTCGAAATCAACAATAGTTGGATAATCTTGCTGAAAATGCAAGTCTACTGAATTCTGCTTGATTATTCGTGCGGAATTATATGAACAATGTGAATTGACAATTTTTGTCAAAGAGCCTCTGGTGTTAAATAAAAATTATTGAGATGCCATTGCACAATTTAGCAATGCACTCATTTGGTAAAATTGTATATCGAAATAAAACTAATGAATTAGCTAGGCAAATTCAATTAGTCTAATAGCAAATTATGTCTAAAATTATAGTCTCAAACAATCTGAGACTACTTTGGATCGGAATTGCTTCTAATGAGTCATAGATAAGCCTTTCTAACAACCTTTGTTCCCTATCTTAAAATAACATACAACTTAGATATCTTATCTTGGTGATATTTCAAGCCGACCGCGCCATCATCATTGACACTTTGATCATCAGGTGATCGGCCGGAGAACAGTCTATATGTTTATGTGATTCTACGAACAGATGGAGTGTTATTCCAGTCAACAGATTATTAAAACCCAAAAGTTTCGACAAAAGCACCCGTTTTTAAACAATTGAGTTGATGTTATGTTTACGATCAACATTATCTTAAAAGGTACCGAAGTGTGAGCGACGAACAGCCTTACATCACATCACATCACTGAATCCATTGCGTGTATTGACCAAACATTACACGTAAGACATGAAACAAATCGCAAACAAATCAGTTAATGTTTAATATAAAACCAGTTTTTAATCACAATTTAACTGAACTTTAATTTGAACTTGCTACTGTTAGGTCAGAACGAGTTCATAATATTCATTTAAAAGTAAAATCAGACCAAAACTTAGTAAAACAAATCGACATTTGCATGAAAAAGTCATTTGAAAATCACATGAAAGTTATGAATCATTTGTGATTTGTTTACGTTTTGTTACAATTTGTTTACCAAAGTCCACGACAAGAGCCGTCTGTCTGTCTGTCAGTCTGTTCCCGAGTGACCACACACTGCAAGCCTCGCGATGTCGGCGATCACCCCAAAGGAAGTGTTGGCCAAAAACCTGCAGAAATCTCACTCGTCTTCATCCCTGTTGCTGACGTCGGCCAACCTGGCCTGGACTCCGACCGCTTCCGCCATTCTGGCCGCCCCTCAGCCGCCGATCGAACGGCCGGCCAGTCGTCCGAGCAGTGAGTCATCCAAAGGGATGACCAACGAAGAGCTGATCCAAGCGCTGCGAACCGACGGCTCGACCGCAACCAGCACTCAATCGCTCGACATTTTGGACGGCTTTCAGACAATCTCTTTGAGCGACGCCAAAGCCGACGACAACTCTGATCAGAGGTCTGTCGATTCGTTCACATCCAATCTCACCGACTCTTCGGCTCCGACTTCGTCCCAACAAAAGCTATCGCTTTTGGATCAGTTGTTCACTTCGGTTAGCGTCGCCGCCAAGACTGTGGCCGAACGAACCAGTGGCCGAACCAGCGGCCGAACTTCGCCACTAATGTCAGACACGACTTCGATGACAGCTCCACCGCAGTTCAACCCGTCTTCAGGAGGCGATCATTCAGCACATCACATGTCCGGGTCTTATTCGAATCAGAATTTCGGCTCTTTATCGTCAAATATAGACCAGTCGGCAGTCAGTAGTTCTTCACTCGACTCCATGCCCTCATCGAATAGTTTTGTGCCAACTCAACCAACTCAACCACCCCTCCCATCGGCGCCCCCACAACTGCCCCCACCGCTAGCAGAACCTCCCAAAAGTTTCGTTGTCAGGGACTACAGAAGAAAAGGTGATTTCAACTTTCGATTGTCCTGTCATTCAATATTCCTCTGACTTTCAGGTCCCCTAAGACTCTATGACCCAAATCATGGTTTGGGTCAGACCAGTGTCGGCTCCACTGCGAGCCCAATATCGGAGTCAACTTTCTCTCCGCCAACAGTCACTCAGTTCGTTCCTCCTGTGGTCAGTCCAGCGGTCGAAGCGATTTATAATCCGATAGATATCACCAAAACGGCGCAAACAATTGAGAGCAACCACGAGAACAGCAATGACTCTAATGATCTGCCAAACACAACAATAGCTTCTAATAGTGACCAAAATTCAGTCTCAAATTGGCCGCAAGATTCAAATTCGCAACCATTTTCGTTCATTAGTGAACCGCAAAATCAAGATTTGAATTATATTCCGAACACAAACGAGTGGCCACAAATCGCCAGACCTGATAGATTGCACCGCCCAGTGCCCGATCCCAGTGCACCGCCCGGTGATCAACAATACACAGATCAACAACAATACTATCGGCCAATGACCGACACTTACCAACCAGTGGAACATCACTGGTTCTACCAGAAGATAATTGAGAACAAAGAGGTTTGGCTACCGTTCTCAATGTACGACTCGTACAACTTGGAGCAAGGACTAATCTCTTCGGGAGCTAACAACGGCTACGGTATGGTTATACCGACAGACGGCGGCCGCTTCGATGTGTCCATCTATGAGAGACTTCGGCGACCGGTTTATTGGTCAGAAGTGGACACAGTAGTTCGTCGATGCTCTTGGTTTTATAAAAAGTATTCTTCAGTTTAATCAATTCAATGTCTAATCTAATCGATAATTATTTTCAATCACAGAGAGGGACATAACCGATGGGCGCCCTATCCCGAAGACTTTGCCACCAAACTAGAGGAGAGCTATAGAGAGGCGATGGCTAACAACCAATGGAATAAAACGATTGAATTCGACAGCGGCTCCGAAGTAGTGGTAATGCACTCACAGCAAGGGATATACCACTACCAGAGGGACAACTATCTGCCCGACGGTTGGGGTCAGGCGATGGACAACCCGAACAAACCTCGACACGTGCAGAGGGGAGCTCTGACCGGCATATTCGACGACATCGATGAGGGAGAGCCTGAAAAGATCGATCACTTGGTGTTTCTTATTCACGGCATCGGAGAGTTATGCGATTTGAGGTCATTAGACAATTATTTATTGACATCCAATCCTAACATCAGTACTAAACTTGGATTTGATATTAGCTTTCGGTCTATTGTCGAAGTGGTGGACGACTTCCGGGCCATATCTCTGTCCCAAATGCGAACGCATTACAAGTCGTACCTCGAGTCGGGACAGTTGGGTCGCATCGAGCTGTTGCCCATCTCCTGGCACTCGGCCCTTCACGGAGACCAGACTGGGATCGACGACCGCCTCAAGCAGATCACACTCGAGAGTATTCCCCGATTGAGACACTTCAGCAATGATACCATTTTGGACGCACTCTTCTACACCAGTCCTGTCTATTGTCAGACTATCGTCAACAGTGTCGGCGAGGAATTGAACCGATTGTTTGCACTCTTCTGCCAAAGGTATTCAAAGATATTGTCAATTGATTTCTCACTGACCACTTTCTTCAGGAATCCTAACTTCAGCGGAACGATAGCTCTCGGCGGACACAGTCTGGGCTCACTTATTGTGTTCGACATTCTGGCCCATCAGAAACCCAACGATAAGAACAGTTATCCTGAAAATACTGGTGAAAAAGACAGTCAGTCTGGCAGTGATCAGACTCTAAGCCCTCACGAGAAGCAAATGTGCGAAATCTTCTCTCATCCGGATCACCAAACCATTGAATTACTGTTGACTACACTCGGATTCGCTGATTATATCTCATTCTTCAGAGATGAACAGAGACTCGAATTTCAGACCATACTTGTGATGAGTGAACAGGAGTTGAAGGAGCGATGCGGCCGATTGCCGACAGATGTGCAAGTTAAATTATCGAGTTTCCTGTCCAACTTCAAACAGTTTTCGGTGACCACACGCAAAATGAGCCAATCGTCCGTCGGATCTGATGCCATACACCAGGGCTTCAGTTCACCGATAAACAGCTATCCGTTCGAAGCTCTGGGATTAGGCTTTCCAGCGATCCAATACCCGAAGCTATCCTTCCATCCGTCGGCCTTCTTCGCGATAGGCTCTCCGATCCCGATGTTTCTAACAGTGAGAGGAGTGGAATACCTCAGTCCGGACTACCGATTGCCGACCTGTCCGGCCGTGTATAACATTTTCCATCCGTACGATCCAATCGCCTACAGATTGGAACCAATGATATACCGAGCGTTCAAAGACATCAAACCTGTGCTCATCCCTCACCATAAGGGCCGCAAACGAATGCACTTAGAGTTGAGAGACTCTATCGTTCGGATGGGATCTGACATCAAATCCAAAATATACGACTCTCTGAAGTATACCTGGAATTCGATCCACGAGTTCGCCAGAGCACACAAGGCTAATGCCATCAATGATTCCAACGATTCGGTCAATAAAGAAGAGGAATATCGTGAGATGGACGCCAACGATGACCTCAATCAAACCAATTACTCGATTAATGCCGACTATGAGGACAGTTATGGCCAGCAGTTGAGTGCCGGCGCCCTAAACAATGGCCGAAGAATTGATTACGTCTTACAGGAGTCGCCGGTCGAAGCGTTCAACGAATACTTGTTTGCCATCAGAGCCCACACATGCTATTGGCAGTCGGAAGACACCGCTCTTCTCGTGCTGCGCGAACTCTACGGACAGATGGGATACTATTCGACGCAACCGACAGTCGGTCCTCAGTCGCAGAACAACACTAATAGCGAACAACAACAACAAGTGATTCCTTCGTCGGCTTCCAATCATAGCCTAGATTATAGTCAAACGGGACTGGAATTGAGTGGACATTCGTTTATTAGTAATTGATTGCAAACATTATTTTTATATTGGTTTTAATCTCCGATAACACTAATTGATAATTAATTCAAACACAATAAAATCAATTGACATCGGTGTGCAGCTTGCTGCTTTTGGCTTGCCAGCCTCTGATTGGAGGCATTCCTCTATTTCCTCTGTTTGTTGTTGTGATCATTGGTGAACTGATTTTCACCTTTGCATCAGATCTGAGATCTAATGCGAGGATCGCTTACACACAGAATCCCAGAGTGTTTGTAGTGTTCACTCGTTTTGTGGATTTGTTTTGAAACTGAATTAGTGTTAAATCACATCCAATATGTCTAACAATCGTCTTATTGTTGACTCCATTGACCATCAATACAGACGCGACTCAATGGACCGCTTCGGCGATGATATGACTGAACTGATAGTCAGTTATCTGTCTGTGAGAGACAAGCATTCACTCGAATGTGTGTCCAAACAATGGCAGCGATTAATCCACAATCGGATCACTTCTCTGCACATCTATAACCAAAAACACTGGTCATATGTCAGACAATTTGACCGAAAACTTCTTTACTCGACTGTTAGATGTGTTGACACCAAAGATGACTGCAATCGAGTGAAGACGTTCCTCAAGAAGTGTCCAAACATTCGTCGGATTTTCATAAAAGGCGTAACAATTGAGAAGACACTCATCGATGTGTTGTCCGATAACTGCCATCGATTGCAATCACTATCTCTACTGAATTGCAATATTATGACCGAAACTATGGCCCACTTCGAGCGCACAATAGGACCAAAGCTCAAAGAATTTCAACTCTACTACTTGACTGTCGACAATGTGTTCGTAGATTATGACTACAATCTTCTCAAACACTGTCCTAATGTCGAGACATTGGTTTCCAATCAGTTCCACTCGTTTTCAGACCAAAGAAGTGATTTTCTGCCGAAACTAAAGTCATTGAAGACTAAACTCAACACAACTGAAGTCTCATTTTTGGCTGATTTTGGTCTCAAATACGGCAAACAACTGAAAGTCTTGTCTCTAACGGCTGACGATTTGGATGTGCTTTCAAACCAAAAGTTATTCGAAGTCTTGAGATGTGTTCCGCTGTTTAAAGAGATCACTGAATTAGAGCTCTTGATCGTAGACTTTAGTGTTAGTGTTGTCAATATTGACAAAGAATTGTCAGAAATTGGTATTAAATGCCGGAAATTGAAGAAACTATTGATTGACACTCATTATCAGAATTTTGAAGGAAATGTTTGGAAAAGTTTAACCAATTTTACTGAATTGAATGAATTGAAACTTAGTTTTGATATCATAAACACTGATCAGTCGATTAGAGATATGGGACTCAAGACTAATCTCAAACGAATAACTGTTCACTCATTTAATCTGAACGAAGAGATGTTCGGAGATATCCATAAATTTGTTCCGAACTTGGAGTCAATAGTCATCCAAACCACAAATCAATTGTCGGACACTTTGCTAGAGTCGTTGTCGCCTTTGAAACACTTGAAACTCTTGACTTTTACTGCATTTAATTCTAGTCTGAAAAATATCACTGATTCGGGTGTCTCTCGACTGCTCGACAACTGTCCGGAACTCAAGAAAATTCACTTCAATTTTAAGATAAATATCACAAACAAAACGATTGAAAATCTCATCTCATTTGCCAACAGAAGACCCAAACAAGTGAATCACTTTCAGTTCAAGACATCGGATAAGGACATTGATATCAAACAATTCGTTTCTATTCCTGCAAATCTCAAAATCCGTATTCTATTATGAAGGCTTAAGTCAAAACTTAAGTAATAAGTCATATGTAATTAAATCCCGTTTTAAAAAATAACAATACACTTGTCGTAGATGTGTATGGTATCAATTGGAAGCGCAACTATTGTTTTATGTGTTTTAGTGACAATTATCTCATAAATGGTATGCAAAGATAATTAGAGTCATCGAAAGACAGGTCAATCCAAATCGAGTTTTGCAAATAATAAAGTGAATGATCGGGTTGTAAGTGAGTGAATCACTTGAGAGCCATAATCAGTGACTCTGAGAGGAAATGTGAGCAATAATTAAGCGGTAATTATGATTAAACGAGTTTTATTAAGAGCACTGATGTTATGTCGGTATCGAAGCAACACTTTGTTCGACAAACAATACAATTATTTATTAGTAATTTCCGATTCTTTACAAACAAATTCATATTTATATTGCAATTGAGACCAAAATGAGTTACAAATCGAGTTCCGACTTAAGTGAGGCATCATTTGGTGAGAGGACAGGATTGCCATCAGTTGTTACCAGCGATGAAGTCTTTGCCAGTGTTTGTGCTCTTGTTGTGTGCGATCGGAGGCCAACGGATCACATGTGCCGAACCGTCCAGTGGTCTGAGAAGACTCTTGCAGTACAACAGTGGCAGCAATAGAATCACTGGATTTAGATATTTGGTCAATCGGTGCAACAATCAGGAGAAGGAATGGATGACACAGTGCGAGATCGACGCCGCAGACGACTGGGACATCGCGCAGACCAACCAGAATGTGAGTGAACTTGCAAGTAAACTATGAAAGTTGTATGGCTGGACAAACTAGATTTGTCGATGAAAGTTGTCCTCAAAAGTTTTCGTTAATTATTCCAGATAGTTTAATAGACGGTCAACAAATTAGCTAGCGTAAAATTTGAGAATGGACTAGATTAGTTGAAGATTGATATACTGGCAAATTAACTAAATTTAATCCATCTTTAAAATGATAGGACATATCGTCGCGAAGTAATTGCTGTTACGTATGGGACGTCTTGAAGTGTAAACTGAAAACTGCCCGCAATTGCGACCCGTATTACGCGGACCAACTCGAGAGGGACACCGAAGCCCAATACAACTCTGTCTGCTATTACCACTCGCGATACAGCGCCTCGTGTGCCCTCAGATGGTGGATGATCATGCTCATTGTGGTCGGCGGACTCATCATCATCGCCGCCATCTCGTTCTGCATTTGGAGGAGTTATCGCAACCGATACGCATCCAAATATGATTACTAATCGGCGTCAATGTTGCTTGGTTATTGCACCACTTGGTTACGGAGAGGTTGGCAGTCGAGCGATGACCTCGATATGGATAGCATTGGAACAGTTGATTGGACACAACAAATATTACTTGGATTTTAATACCGAATATCATTCTTATACTTTATCATAACTTATTCTCTAATTAAATGTGTAAATAAATTCACTTTACTATCAAATGAACTAAGATTACTATTTTAAATCACCTAGGTAATCAATCTATGATCTCTCCACTAACTAGATTTCTGTAATACTTTCGGTCGACTTTTCCAATAGACGTTCGTTTGATGGCATCGACGAAAACGACACCGCCTTTCAGTTGTT
>JAQGBE010001307.1:0-11644 GCA_034698225.1 Scheloribates latipes | reverse complement strand
CCGACAGATTGAGGCGAGTGTTGGCCGAATCCATCGTAATTCAGGTGATCGATGACCACTTAATTGGCTAACCACGATCACAGTGGACATGGACACACCTGCACTGTCTCTCACAGAGTCCTAGCGAGAAGAGAGTTTGCAAGATTGTCGGCTTGCATAATCAAGCAAAGAAATAATGCAATCAATGATGTTAATACAAGTTACCTCTGATTTTCATCTAGATTATATTTATAAGTGCTCACTTTGCTAATTGCTTGTTTTCAAAAAAGAGTTATTTTAGTTTCTAATTAACTTAATTAGCTGAGCTTGTCAAAAGAGTGTGAATTTAATTTATTTGTAACCTAAAACTCGATTTTTTCTATCGAACTCTGTTTCCCAACTAATTAGTGGTTTATTTGTGGCCTGGATGTGATCAATAGATGATTTGTTTGCTAACGATTGCGACGATTGAAACAATTGTTTTGGTTATTATATAATATGAACGAAAATCAAATAATGTTTGTCTATTGGGAAACACAGACCAACCGATCATTAAATGGATTGATTACATAAAATGCGATTAAAAATCAAAAGATATGTCCACAAAATGATCGATTCGGACAAACACTGACTTCACTGCGGATATTGTTTCATATTAACAAGGAATCCAGTGAAGAGTTCTTCATTCTGGAGGGCTTTTGGGCCTAAGATTTCAATCTGGGATATAAATTGTTGTCAAGAATTCTGATTAATAGTGTAAATCAATTCGCGGTAGTCCTGAAAAGTGTGACAAATTCGTAAAATACGAGCCTCTTTTCGTCACCTGGAAGTGTGTATCGCTTACTTAAAAAGGGAGAATAATTTCAATCGCAATCTTCGCGAAAAATCCATGCAATTAATAAGTTATTTAATGGTTTGAATTGTCTTTTATTATCATAAAATTGAATTTTTCTTTACGACTCAATGGATTCAACCGAGTCTTCATCACAGACTGGAGTCGATTGAGTCCATTGGACAGTCTGTCCATTCAATTGTACAGTCACTGGACAAAAGCCTTCTTCGCCTAGAGTTCTGGCTTGGGTTTCACTTTTGGGCTCTGAGTCCGACTCCGACTCGTCGTCCGAGTCTTCTTCCGAGTCCTCACACTCGTCATCCAAGTCCTTCAACTCGTCGTCCAAGTCATCCAACTCGTCATCCAAGTCCTTAAACTCGTCGTCCAAGTCATCCAACTCGTTGTCCGAGTCTTCTTCCGAGTCCTCCGACTCGACCGTCTGATCGATGTCTTGGTCAGCGACGCCCAGATGTCTCGTGAGGGCCTTGAGTTCGAGTCTCAAACCCTTCACTTCTTCGATGAGAGAATCAATTTTGACGGCCAATGAATCCACTGATGGCTTCGCTGTCATTGTCTCTGGACATTGATTTTGTGTCTCGTTAGCCATTTTGTGGACAAATTGTCTTTTGGAAGGAATTCGCTGTTTGACTGACGATTACTGAATTGAATTTGAAAACTATTTGCGGGTGCAAATCATTGATAATAACCGTTATCTTGATAAATATCAAACCATAGTTTGCGGGCAAACAACTATCGCGAGATTGTATTGTTTCGATGGCATCGAAGGTATCCAAAAGCGCATACAATGATTAGATGTCACGCGAAATGCGATCGCATTGATTGCAAGAGCAGTGCTGTTGTGCTGACTGGCATCGGGTGGTCGGCACACGAGTGGACAGCCATGTGTTGGTCTGTTCTCTCTCACAGCTGTATATCTATTCATTTTGCTGTTTGGCCACTAATCGTAATTTACATCGAAATTATATTCACAAACACAATCAAAAGAGCTAATCACGATTAACTAGCTCATATGGAACAGGGTTAAATCAATTGAGAGAGAGAGAGAGTGAGTGTGTATGAGTGTGGTAGTGCTGGTGGTGCTGGCAGTGGTGGAGGGTCTCGATTGGCGTCATCGCTATCCGTCGGTGTCATCCGTGGCGTCAATCGAGACAAATCAAACTTCTGGTGAGTCATAGGAACAGCAAATTTGAAATATGTTTCCAATGAGAGCTAAAGTGCACACAAATTATCGGGTAATGAGATTGGCCTTTGTCTGGGGTCTGCCTCCGATTGGACAGATAGCAGACCTGAGTGTGGCGTTCGGTTGCGTTCGGTGTGTTGTGTGTTGTCTGTTGTGTGCATTCGGTTAATCATAACGACGATCGACAATAAAAGCGAAAGCAAACCATTTTAGGCATCATTTTGTGTACACATTATTATTATTATTATTATTGGCGTTAGTCGTTGCGAAACATTTGCCACACAATACTCCTAAAAGTTTTAACGTTAAGCCCTATTTCACCGAAACTTTGTTTGCTTTGCGGCCGATATTGCAAAACAGAGGTTCGCTTCGGAGGGACTGTCGGACAGACAGGCCTTCGCCAGACTCACCACTTCGTGTGCTAAGGCGTGCACTCGAATGCCTTCCGCACCAGTAATTGAATCTGCAATTTGATGCCAACACCATCGCCAAGAACATTATCATTAACCCTGTTTGTATCCATATTTTATAAGTCCAAACCTCCAGTTTACTTTGTTTTTTATGGATTAACAAGGTAAATTCCGTCTGCAGTTGCAAATTCAAGTGAATTATACCTGCTCATCAATATAATCAATTAAAATTGGCAATATTCCGGACCCATCTATGTGCAAACATCCAGGTTTCGATTGGAGAGCCACCACCTTGCTCACCACCATTGGCAAACATCTCGCTATCCTTTCAAATCTGTATTCCAGTTCAATCGATATTCAATTAAGGTTTTATTGATGCAAAAAATGTGTCTCTAAATGAAAGTCATCGACAAATCTGTTTACAAACCAAACTGAAGGCCATAATAGCGAGGCTTTTATTAAATTAAAAACTAATAGAGAAAAAATGTAAATAAAATATCCGACAAAAAGTGTATTTTCCAGAGAAAATCTAATTTTAATGCCTTATCGATGGCAACGCCTTCGGCTTCGGTGAGGCTTTTTGTGGTCCCGTTTTCGCCGAGTAATCAAATGAAATGACAATCGTATGAAAAATTGATTTATATTTCGCCAAATGAAAGCTTTCGCCAACTTTTCAGGTGTTGTTTGAATAAATAGAGTGAAAACAGGTCTCCGACTGACAGTCATTAAAAGCTGGATATGATTCGCACGTATGCGGTGTTCCCGACCTGAGAGACAGTGAGTGTTATCTTTGCAAAAAGCGCTACCGAATCGGTGGTCGGACGCACGCCATCGAGCAATCAGAACCGAATTAACATGCTTATTAATCAAAGTGTGAGCCAAATAATTATTAATTGCCTTGATTAATACATTTTTCAGATTTTTCTGCTCTTAGTATCGAAACCAAAAATCATTTTAATTGTCGCCAAAAACACAAATTCCATAATTAAAATCGATATCATTGGAGCCAAGATTACAAATATCACGATTCATATCGTTCTGATTGCTATAAACACGACTCTAATTACGAAAATTGCTCGACTAGTCTGAGAATCAGCACAATTGTGATTATTTATAATTCTCGGTTTGTTATGGGCTAAGACAGAGCAGCAATTTCATTAGAATCATGCAACTTTTATTACTGTTGGCCAAATCCTTGTGTTCATCAGTCGCAGCATTTTTCTATCTATCTTTTTCGCAATCGTTTTATCGAATTTTCTATCGTCTGTTCGGACTCTTTAACTAAAGTCAATTGCATTAAGCAATGACTGCGAGGTTAGGCCTAACAGTAATTTATTAGAAGACAATTGATTCGTCTATTTTTCTGCTGAATCTGCTCTTGCAATCAATAGATTTTAGCTCTGAGTCAACGGCTTTTCACCGCTTTTGCTGCTATTTATCATTAGAGCCATAAGTGAGTTGAGTTGAGCGCAGGTTAGCGGACACCTGACCACCGCTACTACTAAACTGGTGGTCACCGGTTGGGCACTTCGCCGATTGCACTTCTTCCATATTCACATCAAGGATTAGCAGTTTGTTTGCGGGCTAATCAACAAATGACCAAGAGGTATTTAGCGGTGAATCACGCTAATAGAGTTGCGCTCGAATCGGGGGTCAAATTTCTGATTGGAAATTATTTTGATTTATTAGTCGACAAATCGCAACTGCAATCAGATTTAGTGCCACACAGAATGGGATTATTGTAACGATAGAACGGTATTCGGTGTCTATCGATGTGGACATGGATGTGAATGTGCTGTGTGTCGACTGGCGAGTCATTGTTGTGCACAGACCAGAGCAGCCAATTTGTGTCGAGGCCTTTCATTAGAGGCAAGTAGTGCTCATTCGGAGCCAAATCGGATCTTTTCGAGTGGGGATACCGTTCAGACCGTACGGAAAGGCAGCGAACATGTGTTTGGATGCGAGGCCTCACTCACGGAAAACAGTGGCCCAGAGTTGGAGTGAGAGAGAGTGAGGCCTAAAGCGAAAAGCGGTTGTGATTTCATTAGTACTCATTCCCATCCGATACGGCTTTGGCCACTCTATTCACTGGAGACATAGACCTCGCTCACAGACGCTCACCACTCGGTATCCCAACTCTAAGACTGAACGGAGAGTTGTGCTGTTCGGCCAGCAGTGGAGCCTTTGTATCGAATTATATTGGATTGCAATCGAAAATTGTTTCAAATGAAGAATTGCATCAATTCTTGTGCCGAAGTGTTCACTCGAATAGTAATTTTATTTGGGTTTAGATTTTCTTCTTTTGTTTCCGTTTTGTTCTCTTTGTGGGAGTGATCGCCACAAATAGTCGCCAACAAAGTCTCAGCCAAACACTATCTCCTAGTTTATCGGTTTCACCTCTAATAATCAAATCGCTTCCTATTATCCAATTGATCCAAATATGATAATCATATTTTAGTGTCAGGTTTATTTAGAATCGAACCAAGATTACAATCAGGGCTTTAGTCACGTAAACGGTTTTATTAATTAAAAAATTTTGGACATTAAATCTGAGAATTAATGGCACAAACAGTTGAACACAAATATTGTGCGACTTATCGGCCAATCATTGGTTACGCCAATCAAGTAATTGATTTGATTTCCTTTGAGTGCCTTAAATAGGATTTGTTAATAAATTATAGACGTTTTGATGGGATTCTAGTTTTTGTTTTACTAATCAATGTTTGTCTGCAATCGTGATTACACTCTCTGTGAGTCCGATGCCTGGCATTAGTGCCAAAGTCTTAACGGAAATCTAATGACATCACTAATTGAGACCAATTTGTGTCAACAACTATACCAATCATAGTCTGTCGTCTGTTGGCCGAAGTCTGTCCTTAGCAGAGCAGCCAAATTAAAATTGAGAGGCCGTTCGTCCGTCGGTTCCCATGCAATGAAATCATTGCTCAGTCTTACGCTCTTATTCTGTGTTGCGATTCATTGATATACCAAATCAGAAATGGGATTCATTGTAAGAGAAATTGATGGCAACACTGCTATACCGGCGATACTCGAGGGAAACGTCTGGAAACATGTTCTGCTGATTGTCGGAGACGTGAGCGCCGCTCCAACACCACAACCAGTGGTTCAGTAATCGGTGACACAACTGATTGCCGACAGAACTGAGGCCAAGATTTTTATTGACATTCACTGTATGTGTAATAAAAATTTCATTAAAGACATTCACCGCTTGTGTCCGACCAGTCGGCGCTTCACTGCAGTACACCGATTGACCCGTTCGAGTAACTTAGCTATCAGATAGTTCACAGTGGGTTCTAGTGGAAAATATGGCAGTAACCAGGTGCAATATCAATGTAAGGCTATGGATATGGTCTTAATCCTGGAAACTATTGATATTTACAATATATAGATATAAGTTTTTGTCCAATATTTGTGTGATCAGTATTGACCGAAAACCGAGTTTCGTTGGCATTTAACTGATAGCACCCACAAAAACGACGAGACGTGAGCTGACTCTGAGAGTGAGCGCCGCTATTGGGCATCAAATCTTCATATTTGCCACTACTCTGTGCACTGTTTTCTTGAAATCCATTGGGATTTTTTCAAACAATTTGGATATGAAGTGCAATTGACATGAATTGAATTCACAAAACACTTTTGGCACCACTTCTCGCCACTCACTCTAAATTATGGCCGAAGTGTGTGTGCACTGCACTGCACAGCACAGACAGTGGATGTGCTGTGCGACTGTCGCCTCTGCTCCACATCACTGACCATCCGGTATATCACCGATTGGTTTGCTATTTATTAAAGGATTTTTGTATATTTTACTGATGAGAGAGAGAGAGAGAGAGAGAGAGAGAGAGAGAGAGAGAGAGAGAGAGAGAGAGAGAGAGAGAGAGAGAGAGAGAGAGACCGTACGGTTCCCTAAATAAGATATATCGAAAAAATAAAGTTTGAAATAAAGTCTGATTTCTTCAGAGATTTTTTAATCAAAAACAATTTTTTATTCAAATATTGACTATTGTTTTGTCAAACATTTGTTTTTCGGCATAGAATTCGTCGCAAACTTTTTCAGACAAATCACGTCTCAAATAGTTTCTCATCTCAAAAGACTAGAGAAGAAAACGTTTCGTTGGATTAAATAAAAACTTTTTACTCCCGAATACTTTGTTTGTTTTGATTGCGAAGACTAATTCAATGATTTATCCCGAGGTTCGCCAGAAGTGGTTCAGCTTTGAGTCGCCATATAATCAACTTTTATGGTATATAATAGACATTTCAGTTCAAATGATCAAATATTGGAATTTATTTGTCTTAAAGCAATAATAATATAATACACGATCGATAATCGAGGAAAACATTTCAATAGCTATAAGTTATCTTAAAATAGCAATAATTTTCGATTAGTTTTACATTATATTAGTTATTAATAATTTAATACCGGATTAAATCAATTACAGAGTGATTGCACTGAAATTGCGTTAACAAAAAACCGAATCACTTGAAGCCTAAACATGAAGAACGAGGTAATCGTACAATGATTTAGTGTCTATATGTCTATCACGTGATGGTAGACAACAATTTTCGTCTAAATGATCAGCAAATGGTCACAACAATCAAGGATTTGGTTCAACGATTGGTTCATAATTTGCTTCTATAGATGATTGGCCTCTCATTGGCTAATGTCATGCAAAGTCGAAACAATTTTCTAAATTATAATTAATATTAATTTCAATTTCCAAAAAATATGACTTAAATTGACTGATCGTTGATTAGACGTAACGATTAGGCGTTGCGTTTGAATTGAATCATAAATTGGTTGACTATTTAGTAGACGACTAGCGATGGACTGACGGTCTGAACGCTAATAATTACAGCGAAGAATATGATCTGAAGTGTTGCCGACTAATGGCTGTTGTGTTCCGATCACAGACGAGTTGACGACAGGCCCGGCGCCGATGGTCGCCACCATCGACGACATCCCAGTGGAAGGACGTATCTCCGAGTGTTGGGTCTCTTTGTGGCGCCGGAGGTCAACCTTGCGCTGGAAGGCTCGGCCGCAGATGTCGCAGGCGAACGGCTTGAACCCGGTGTGCTTTCGGGAGTGGGTGATCAGGTTCGACGACTGACTGAACGCTTTGCCGCAGACCTGGCATTTGTGAGGCTTCTCGCCTATCGATTGAGTGGCAAGACATTAGTGATTTGACCATGATCATTGCCCAATAACGTCATCATCACACACACACTCACACCCATTCTGTTCGGCTAATAATATCATTATTCAAATCAAATATTGTTATTACAATTGAATTGTGAGCTTCGAAATCGTGTTTTAATTAGATTTGTGGTCTGAGGCTCACTCTGGGAGGGGTCCGACTGAGCGGGTGAACAATGGATCAGATTATATACAAAATGTAATACTTTTTGCTGGAATTTTATATGTGAATGAAGAGAAGAGATATGAAAAGCAAAAACGAGCGCATAGTTTGGAAAACATGGAGAAAATGATAATCTCGTGAGACTCGAAAAATATTGGTCTCTATTGGAGTGTTGGATGCGATGAACATAAGTAGTGATCATTAGTTGTGAAAGTAGTAGTGAAAGTGAGAGCGAGTCTACTCTCGGATAACATAAGTGTATATCAGTTCCTAATATTAAATATTGAGCTTAGAGTTGAGGCATCACTGCATTGGATGCCTAGCACTGGATGTGCTGTGCGGTGAAGCACCGGATGACAAACGACTCAATGGATTGGACTCAGCGTCCAATGGGCGCTCTTCAGTGTCTTCACAGCTGCGATACCACTGCGAAGAGCGTACAATATGTCACATATTATGCGTTCGGTTACTCTGATTGAAAATCTGGCCCAAGATTACACTCGACGACAACACGCATACATCGGACACAAACTTGTGATTAAATCTCATTTCGCTGAGGGATAATGGAATAAAATATTCATAATTAACTTGATTAATTGCTGCACTTTGGCATTCGTACCATCATATTGTATGCCATTTGCCAGACACACTCTAATACCCAGATCTCGGCCTCAATCGAGTGAAGCCTAAGACAAACGGATAGCGAAATCTTAAGCAACAAAATGATCGATAATTTAATTAAGTCTCGGATTGGATGTGCGCTCACAGACTGCGACCACTTTTTACAGCGGATGTTATAATAAAATTGTTGTTTTGTGTGTCTCTAGGAATGGGTTGCGAACCCAACCGAACCATTGGTTACCGCACTTTTGCACTGACTTTTAGTGCCGATTCGGTAAACAAAATAAAAGCCAATTTCTTGTCTGCAATTTTACGAGCCGTTCGTCGCGATTGTCAACACAATCACAGAGTTGTGGAACAGAGACAACAGAAAAGATTAGATGAGAGAAAGCCTATACTCCAATGAAAGTAGACATTGATTTACATAAAATTGTATGAAATCTAATTAAAACTCGTATTATTAGGTTATGTGCAACAGTCTCGACAGTCTCGCAGCCAAAGTGTGCCACCATTTAAACAAACCGTTGCCGAGTCTTCTCTGTCTCTAATGTCGCCGAATCGGCAAATATTGTCTTTGCTTTCCTCCCAATTGTTTAGCGAGAATTGGATTCATGCAAATGCCACGAGTGAACCGAAACACATGAAACGATAGCAAGGTATTGGCCGCTCTAATCACAATCAACTAGGCACTAGACAATGCCTGCTAATGTCATCTCAGCCCACATCTCACAGCGATTACATCTTTTTGTTGCTATTCTCCGATCACTTATTTATAATCTAATCAAACGGATAGCACTGACTGAGTAACGGAGCGGTCGTTCGCTCACATGAGATAAGCACTGGTCTCGAAAGTGGATGTCATCTCATATTTATAGACAAAACCAATTGTGGCGCTCAGACAACAGATCACATCCGAGAGAAGTGTTGATTAAAGCGATGGACTGAACAGAGCGGCCGACAAATGATAACAAATCATTGATTCGCTCTAATCCTGTGTTTGCCTTCAGACCAAAGATCGGGCAATCATTACCGCACAGTCGGTCCGCCACTACAGTCGGACCCGCTTTGCCTCGGATCACATGATAATCACCAGTTTGGGCCAATTGAAATTGATTTGGATTTCATGTGACAATTGGCAGCTCATCTAGATAATTGTGGCCTTGGCGCGCAATCAGCGAGGGGAGCAAGGACTTTTCAACTAATCAAATCTATTCTGTTGAGCAAATCTAATTGATTTGAGTGTACATCCAATCAGAAGACATTTGGAGTGAAGCGATGCCTCCGAACCGCATCTATACGGATGTGTTGTGCGGATCAACTCAAAGGCTGTGCACTTGTTTTGCTTTTGTGTGAAGACTTCTTTAGTGTTTTGCTTGCGATTGGTTGCGATATGTCTGCGATCGGAACCCAATATTGGTGTTCAAACACTAATCCTCTCGTATTAAACTGATTGTTATTGTAAAGGAAAGCCTAATTTAATCAATGGCTGAACGGCTCACAACTCAGTGTACTCTAACAATAAGGCTTTCGGTGGTAAAGCACTTCACACATCAAATCTTGGCTCAAAACCAATGTCTGGTTGCGATCGGTCTCTGTCTCAACACTCCTACACAACAAATCAGCAAATTTTGACAATTGTTTGCCGATTCCGCACACAATTTGATTGATCTTTCAATTTGTTTGGCCAATGGCCCGATCACAACATCGCTGAAACCAAGAGCACTGATGATTGTGCAAAATCTAAATATTTGTTAATCAGTAGAGATATCAAACTCGACAGAAGTGGTCGAATGGAAAAACAGAATTTCGAGATCTCAACCATAAGTGGATATAAATTGAATTCTATTTTATCGCTTCGACCGCACAAATGGTTAGACATATAATCGCATTAAAATCTAATACTGTTTTATGAAAAGAGGTTCGCAATCGTGAGCACAAGTGGTCGGCAAATGCACTTCACTGCCAAAGACGTGGAGACAGTCGGACAGCCGTTCCGATGGCATCGCAATGTCTGCCAGAAGTGATCTCTTCTGCTATTCTCACTATAAATACCGAAATCGCAATCAAATCATTGTAAGGAAAAACAGTCGCTTTGTGTCCTCTAAGACCTTGGATAGTGACAGAAGACAATTTGGTGATTGACGACAACCAGCGCTTAATTAATTTGTTTGGCCAAAGATTGACGATTTCCTTAAAAATCGCTTGAATTGAACATTAATTGGTATACTCTAGCTATGAGTGCATCACTTTTTAGGTCTTCGATGCAATCAATTTTAATTAATAAAAACTATTCTCATATTTGTAGTGAAATTGATTTTAATGAGACGTTTCCGTTCCGTTCGGTTCGGTTCGGTTCAGTTCGGTTCGGTTGAGACAATGGTCGGCATCGGAACACATCAAACGATAGGCTCAACTGGAAGAGCACTGAAAGTCTATTTTCATTTTGAAAATCCAATTACGAATTAAACACTATTTTCTACGGATTTTGTTTGTGTTGTTGAGCTCTGACTCCACATTCATAACAATTCAAATATAATGATCCGAACAGTGGTTTAATTAAGTTTTAATTAGAGAATTTAATTAATTTTCTGTATTGACCTAGTCTAGCCAAGCTATATTCAGCATGTATCATGTTGATTCACACCACAGATCACCAGAATCTTACGGATTATCATTTGGTAACGACATTAACAGCTAATTGATTGAAGCCATGAATGGAATGGCATTTAACCGAAAAAATATGCAAATTGTTTGACAATAAAATGCCGATTAAAAGTTCGACAAAAAACAAACGGACGATAGGAATGGATAACGAATTTTGATTACAAGTAGGAGTCGTTTGTGTTGTCGTTAACGATGTTTTTCACTTAAATTAAAAACTATTAATGAATTATTAGCCGACTTTCGGGTGCGAACACTCATTAGCTTTTCATATCTGCAAAACATTCGATAAATTCTGTGTTTTTTGCCGTTAATTATCTCAATAAGTCTAATGAATGTCAGTTTGGAAATGGAAATTGAATTAGAGTGGAGTGCGAGGGGAGGGCCGACACCACGACGGCATACCTGTGTGAATGTAGGTGTGCTTCTTCATGTCCGACTTCTGGTGGAACCGTTTGCCGCAGTACTGGCACGGGTAGGGCCGGGTGTCCGAGTGGATCAGCAGATGCGTGGACAGAGTGGACGAGCGCTTGAACTGTTTGCCGCACTGCTTGCACTC
>JAQGBE010001306.1:0-11650 GCA_034698225.1 Scheloribates latipes | reverse complement strand
GGTTAAAATTTAATAAATTTAACGTTAAATATTTAATTAAATATTTAAAATATTTAAGACACCAAATATAAATTTAACCAAGAAAATCAATGACGTCTAAATTACGTCTCGAGGGAAATAGGGGAATTTCAGTTAAAATTCAATTAAATTTGATTTTGGAGCTTAAAATGGTCTAAATTAGATAAATCAAGCCTCAATTTAGTTAAAATGCAGTTAATTTGGTGTTAAATGAGTTAAAATTTAGTCTACATCCAATTGAATGAAGAAAAATCGGAAATATAAATTGAATAAATTTAGTAAATAAAATAAATATTTAATTAAATATTTAACTCGAAAATAAATTTAATTAAATTTAACATCTCTACTCCCAATTGATCTCCCGACCAATCAATCAATTAGTTTAGTTGTGAGACTCAGGGCGTTTGGTAATTAAAATAAATAGTTGAGGTCAATTGTAAATATTGGAATACAATTAAATCAATTTATCAATTAATTACATTTTATGTTTATTAAATCAATTAAACGAACCTTCGCTGACATCTGACAACTGTTCCATCGATAGCCTTAAGTGAGCCTTAAGTGAGACGAACTGATTGCCAATCAGTGATTGGCCAACAGTTGGGTATATATCTGATGAGTGACTGTTTGTCAACAAACAGTGCAATCATTGCAGCCATTGATGTCTTTGACGTGTTATTGTCTGCTGTGAGACACTTCCAACCTCTTCAGCGACAATGAGCTGGTCTGTACTTCGCTGTCAATTGGCAATATCTAACAAACTCACTGTTGATGTCATCCAATAGGAATCCACTGAAGAAGTTATCCAAAAGTCAATCTGCGGTCGGCTCTCAACTGATGGTTCAGAGCAACGAAAGCCTTGAGAACAATGTCTTAGCTCTCAATCAGTAATTAATTTGATTTCAATCGAAAACATTTGATTTAATGCTAATTGGATTCTAATTGCAAACCAATTGCAGAGCCGAAGCGACGACAAAGAAGTTATACAAAGAGAGTAAGCGATTAACCGATTGCTTGTTAGCTGTGAATCGGTTTGAGAGCAAAATGACGACCGATTTGTCCAATTCTGTTCTGTGTCAAGAAGAGGATCAGTTGCGGTCTGTGGTCGAGGAGTGGCACACATTCACCATCGAGTCAATCAAAAACGGCGAAGAGTTCGCCACAAGTATTCATAAGACAATTACAGAGCCGTTAAAGCGATGGCAAAACGCGTTCAATGAGATGAAGGCATCGATCAAACGATACGAACAATTGAATGCAGACTTAAATAAATACAATCAGAAACAACTCAAGTATTCCGACAGAGAGAAGACGTCTCACAATATTCTTAAGCTTAAGAATGTCACCGAAAACCTGAATAACGCCCAAAATCAGTATCACTCGGAGACACAGATTCTCAACAAAGAGATACCGCTTTTCATCGACAAACGAATCGATTACTTCCAGCCATCGCTGGCGGCACTCATCAGATCTGAGGCGCAGTACTGGGGCTCTAATGTCACCTCTTTTAGTGACCACAATTCGATGATCAGAGATAACACCGATTTCAGGGCCAATCACTACTCGCAGCGACAGTCGGAGCGTTTGGCCGCCATTAACGGCCTCTCCATTGTGGCCAATGAGTGACTCTTCGGCTGATTGCAGACATTCCTCCTCTGTATTCACAGTCTTATCAGTAATTTAATGCATTTTATTTTTGGGTCATTTCAAATGATATTTATATATATTTTCAAATGAAAAGTCAATTTATTTTTACAAATCGGATGAATAAAGAAAATTTATTTATATTTTTGTTTGTCATTCCGCATTCCCTCTGTTCCTGGTCGAAACAGATCTTATTTAATCATGTTATCAAATCATTTTTATCAATTGAACTGAGATTTGTTAACCAAATACCAAATCAAAAGTCAAAACTCAGCCCAATCTTAGCCCCCATTCACTCCCCTGCAGCCCAAATGTGATTCGAATGAATGCGATAAATGTGAGGTCAGGTCAGAGGGTATGCACTGAATGTGATTACAATCAATGAGGTATTGAATTGACTGGCATTCAAACCACAGTTTGTGCGATGGGTTGTGATAGGTCTACAATTAGATTGCCCTTGTTGCCAATGGTATTGGCGTCGCTAGTAATTATGCGACGAAAAAAGAATTTTTAGGGAGACCTAGTTTAAAATAAATAAAATAACCTAGTAAAATTGAATTTAATGCTATGATCACTGAGACAATTGCCATTTGAAGTTGTTCTTGATGAACCACTTCTGGGACTTCCTGCCGTTGCACCTCCTGAGTGTCGGTGATTTCGGGTTGCGTGCCATGTTGGCTTTGTCCAGGCACATTCCCGACTTGCGGTGGACCAGATTGCGCGACCGCGTGCTGTACTGCCAGACCTGATTGCCGCCCATGTGGTGACATCGGACCAAATTGACGGGTTTACCCACTTTGGAAGCGTCGACGCAATTCTCGTCATTTATCAAATAGTTGTCCTTGCTCAAAGCGAACAGCTGGTTGCCGGCCTGGCCGTGACACGAACTCATGCCCAGGGGATGGCCGTTCTTGTGGCCCAAAGTGTCCAGACACTGGTTGGTGGCCATGTTCTTTATTTCGCCGAGATATGAATATTCCAATGGGAACTGACTTTCGGGGTATATGTGAGTCAAAAACCATCGGAAGTCTGAAAGGAATTTAAAATAATTTAATAATTAATTAATTTGTTCGTTGCCTTTGCAGCCGAGTCTCTGTCGAAGTTCTTTTCGCGGTTCGGTATCCCCTTTGTCTGCCCTCTTGGCCGCAGGACTTATCGCGAAATAAAAGTCTTTCCACTCGTCGAGCCATACGTCGGCCAATCGGGCGTTATTGTGGTTCACTATTTTACTGGTTCCGCCCGGGAATGTATACGGAGTCGACTTCCGGAACACGTGTCCCACGTGAGAACAGGTCACTATCTCAAGAGTGCCGCCGCACATCCAAATTCGAAAACTCATTTCTAGGTTCTCTCCGCCCCAGATATCCATTCCCTCGTCATATTTGCCCAAATATTCGAAGTACTGGCGATCAATAGAGAAGAGGCCGCCGGCCATAGTAGGGCTGCGCAACGGCTCTGTTCGGTCGTTACTTCTTCTGTCCTGTTCTCGTTTAGGTATACGAAACCTATCAGAATATGCGTTCAATGGCCACCTCATGCATGCTTATCGCCTGTGCACTGCCACCATCACCAGCAGCACCAATACTTACCACCTGAAGTTGAGTCTCCAGTTGAAGCCACCCCACGCGCTCTCCGAAGCGGGTCTGTAGGCAAATGTCTCGTCACTGATCACGTCTATGAGTGGCGACACGACTCGAGTTCTGATATGTGGCCAACAGATTAATCATTCGATAGGAAGAGAGTGCGACAGACCTGTCCTCAACAATCCTGGAGAGGAGCGGTTCTAACCATCCTTTAGCGCACTCGCAGTGGGCGTCCAGAAAAGTGATTACTTGTCCCTTCACCTCCTTAGAGCCCAAGAGTCGAGCCCTGACCAGACCCGACCTTTCGGGTGTGCGAAGCACTTTGATTGGAACCGACAGTCGCGACACATAGTCTTCCAATCGTTTGCCCAAAAAATCTAATGATTTGTGTTAATAGTTGTGCGGATTTGGAAATGGTTGGCACCGATCGGATCAATACCTCTCTCACTCTTGTCGTCGACTAAAATAATTTCTTCGAGAAGACTCTGAGGAGAGGTTCGAATGACGCTATGAACTGAGCCAAACAATTAGTCCAATTGAAGCAAGCAATCAATCAAATGAAGTACTGGTTCTGATGAGTGTACTCCACGCCTCGTTGTGGAAGACAATCACCACAGAAGTGGTCGGCAATAACCGCGGATATGCTTTTGTTCTGCACCTGAAATCACAGTTTATTTGGTGGTCAGCGGTCAGAGCAGACAAACCCCTCTAATCTGGCGTCGGGTAGAGTCCGGTTGACGGCTATCCTATCGCTGGCCAACAAATTGAATTTATTAATCTCAAACAATTGATTCTTCAGCTCCTCTTCTTCGGCACCGATTTTGATGCCCTTGCCATCCTCTCCCGGCCAATGCGATGGGTTGTCGTCGAGCACTAAACACAAACATCACGTTTCAAACAAAAAATATGATTTGCTTGGTCATTGAGCGAGCATGGCCAGCTTTGTGCTCTACGCAAAGAGTCAAATACCTGGTTCTGACCAACTTTTAAGACTATTAATTGGATATACTCTAGGAAATGAAGAAATGTCTTCATTGTCTCGAATCACGTCTTTGGGTTGCCATCCGTTGACTCGAAGTTTGCATTTATTGGGGAAACAATGCAAATAATAGAGAAAACATAAACCGATTGCACACCAAAGAAGTGCTACGAAGACAAGGATCCGATGCGTCCGACAGCGACACAACAAAACGCTTTTCACTAGTTTTGGCACTTTCTTGCGAACCATCTCTCAGTAGGAAACGATTAGCAATTAAAAACTGATCTATGAATAAAACATTGGCTAATATAGAGGTTGAATCACAGTTTGCGATAATCGGTGACAACCGATATAGAAACCAATGGCTAGAAGTCGAACATCTTCTGCACGATTATCATCGCATTCATCTGTCGAGTGAAGTATGTCTGACGCGAAACCAGTTCTCGCTTCGGCTCATCCAATCAAATCAAATCAAATCAGACAAATGTAATGTAATGTCCATTAATTGGATTAATCAAAACTTATCGGTCGCTTCACTCCGATTGGTCGAGAGTTGGCGTTCGCCAGAAGACGATCACTTCGCGTGATAACTATGGATCGGTTGAGTGACAAACGGCTGAACCGGTGACCGATTGCCAGATGGGCTCCAAATGAGAGCTAAAGTGAAATCCGATATCATTTGATTGATTTGAAAGACTAGTTAAGACACATTTAGTGAACGCAAACAAACATTTGATGATTGAATCGATGTTTGCGTTTCAATGAGTTTATTCGAAATAAATTATAAACAAATAAATAATATTTTGATTCAATTCAATGTCGAATCGAATCACTAATAATATTAATAATAATATAACTGAAAATCATTTCTCCATTTCTGGTATTGACATAAATAATCATAAAATTAGTATAAATTTAACATTTGTTTCATTCGTGTCGTTAGAAGTAAATCTCAAATCGATATCAAATCAATCGGTCGAGTGTTTGACACATCCGAAGACCACAAGAATGGAATGTAAATAATGTTTCAGTTGTTTCGGTATTCAGTAGATTATGGTTATGGTAATCAAGAGCTGGACTTCAATAGTAGTTTTGCACTTAAATCATGTCTCGAATCAAGTTTTGCTTCCAATTCAATAAAAGGCACAAAATTGTGGAAAGTTTTGAGAATTGTTTGTCGAAACCAATGTCGAGTCAAACGTCAAACAAATTAGAAAAGTCTTGTTCTGAGCAAACATTCAAATGCTGAATGTCGGTGAAGACCGTCAGCCGACTCAGAGCCGGTCGTCGGCCTCATTGTCGTCGCTGTGCTTCGATGTCTGCCATTTGAAGTTACTATTCATAACCCATTTCTGTGACTTTCGGCCATCGCATCGCTTCAGCAGCGGAAGAGTCGAGTCTTTGCTGGGGTTTGCTTTGTCCAGACATAGACCGGTGTTTCGGTGAACAATACCTTTGTTGCGCTCATTGTAGTCCCAGACCTGATTGCCGCCCATTCCGTGGCATCGGATCAGTTTGACGGCGGACTTGCCGTCGGAAGCGTCCAAACAGTTGTCGTCAGACATTATTTGCTTGCGTTTGGTGTAAGCGAACACTTGATTGCCGCCCAATCCGTGGCATTGAGTCATCGCTACGTTTTCGCCGCTCTTCCGGCCGTAAGTGTCCAAACAGTTGTTGTTATCGGTGTTCTTCACCTCTCCCAACGAGTAGTAGTCCAATGGCATCGAACTCTCCGGGTATATGTTACTCAAATACCACCGAAAGCCTATTGAATGCAATCATTTAATGCAATCAATATCATGCATATCATTCAACTGTCGCTTACTTTTGCAGCCAAGGTTTCGGCGCAACTCTTTGCGTGGCTCAGTGTCTCCCATGTCTGCCCTCTTGGCCGCCGGGTTAATGGCATAATAAAAGTCTTTCCACTCGTCGAGCCATACGTCGGCCAATCGGGCGTTATTGTGGTTCACTATTTTACTGGTTCCGCCCGGGAATGTATACGGAGTCGACTTCCGGAACACGTGTCCCACGTGAGAACAGGTCACTATCTCAAGAGTGCCGCCGCACATCCAAATTCGAAAACTCATTTCTAGGTTCTCTCCGCCCCAGATATCCATTCCCTCGTCATATTTGCCCAAATATTCGAAGTACTGGCGATCAATAGAGAAGAGGCCGCCGGCCATAGTTGGCGTCCGGACGGGAAGAGTTCTGTCGTTCTTCCGTCGGTCCAGTTCTCGCTGAGGAACTCGATACCATCTAAAGTTAAGCTTCCAGTTGAATCCGCCCCAAGTCATGTCTGAGGCCGGGATGTACTCAAAGTTCTCATCACTTATCACATCAATTATAGGACAGACGACTCGAGTTCTGCAAAATTATAATTAGAATCTCAAATGTGATATATAGACAGACCTGTCCTCAACGATCCTGGAGAGGAGCGGTTCTAACCACCCTTTGGTGCACTCGCAGTGGGCGTCCAGGAACGTTATCACCTGTCCTTTGGTCTCTTTCGCGCCCTGCAGTCGGGCCCGTATAAGACCCGACCGTTTGCCTGTGCGAAGCACTTTGACCGGCACTGCCATCTTCGACACAAAGTCCTCGAGCTTTTTGCCCAAAAAGTCTATGGAAATCACAATAGATATCAATATTTCAGTTGCGATGAAAAGAATAATTGAGAATCGCGTTAACTAGGTCAAAGAGTACATAAGTTTCAGTCCAATTAACATCTCATTAATTCAGTCTCGTTTACAAATTACAACTATTTTAATTGCAAACGATAGTCGTTGTTCGCAAATAGAACATGATCGTTTTAATTGACTATTTTTTTTTAATAAAATTCAATTATAGTCCCAATAATACCTACACTGAAAAGGCCATAACTATTCTTAGTCAGTCAGTTGAAATGTGTTCATCAAATTGTTTAAATATTGTCTATTTTTGCTTATTTTGTACTCAATTCGAGAACTGATAGCTTTGCCAACAATTTAGCCATGCTTCTTTTTGACAACCTAAATATACCAGCATTGTAATTAAAACTTTGAGCAATGATTATAGCGGTTGAAGAATTAAAGCAAGCCAAATAGTCAGCACTGAAAGCAGGGGTCACCAAGCATATTGCACATCGAGATCAGGCCAAAATGACGTTGACGCTCTTTTTCGGCCAAATTCAGTTCAAATCAGGTTTAAATTTTCAAACGGAGGAGAATTAGCGTCACCTGGAAGTTCATTATATTCTATATTCTACAATGTTGAGCCAACGCCTCCCCTCCCCTGGTGAGGGCCGGCTGAAAGCATAAATAAAAATTAACGTGTCAATGTAACTTATCATCTTTGACAATAATCTAATCAGACGAGTAATAGGATGTCCTGGAGATTGGTTATCATCGAGAACCAAAGCCAAGCATCATGGGTTTTGTCAATTGAACTAGCTTGCACACCTCACACAAGTCTAAAAGGGAAACTGAATTAATTTTGTAATTCTATATATTTGATTGGTTCTGAGGATAAGTGGCTTTGACTGGAATGCCTCTAAAGGATAATCCATGTCATTTGTCGAGGTCTGGTAGCGTTTGTGTCGATTCGCCGTTTCAATGCTTTGCTTTATTATGAATTCTAAACGCATAACACATAAAATCGCTTTTTAGCTAATTATAGACAATGTTTTAGATGTCATTCACACATAAACCAAACCATTTACTCGACAGACAAACAGATCGACAGAATTTCTTTCGTAATTATATCATCTCAACCAACATTGACTTTTCTCGATTCAATTCACTGTTCTTATTCAACAGAGAAATAGTGTGCGCAAGGCGTTTTCAGATATTATCTTGCAACCATTTAATGGTTAGTTCGCTCGCAACCATTAAAATAAGACTAAATACCTCTTTCGGACGCGTCGTCCACTAAAATGATTTCTTCGATGAGAGCCAACGGAGAAGTTCTGATTATGCTTTCAACTGTTGGCGAATGTGATCAGAGACGTGAGCAGAGAAGACATGGTCTACGCCACGGCGGGCGACCTACCGGTGCGGAGGAGTGTACTCCAGGCCTCGTTGTGGAACACTATGACGATGGATGTCGAGGGAAGAAGTCGAGGATAATGCTTACGTCTGCAGCCATCCATTCTCACGTCGGGAAGAGACCGGTTCAGTGCTATCCTATCGCTGGCCAATAGGTTGAACTTATTCAGATTGAATTTCTCATTCTTGAGGTCTTCCTCTTCTTTGGGAATTATTACAGCCTTTCCATTCTCTCCCAACCAATGAGAAGGATTCGACTTAAGTACTGTTGATTAAACGGACAATCAGTATAACAATTTAAATGTGCAGGACTCGAGTCGAAACCTCTTGGAGTCCAAGTCTTCAGTTGATTGGCGCTATAATGAGGTAAAAAACTATCGGATTTTTGATGAGAAATTATTTTAAAGCTATTGACGTTATCGTCGCTTAAATAGTCATTGGAGTCAATCCCTAATTGTTTATCACTGCTTCGGTCGCTTAGCCGCGAACTTCTGTTGCAATTGACGGCGTTCTGCGCCAAGCACTCCATGTAATAGACCAAGATGCAGATGCCGAAGATGAGCCAGACCAGCGAGGTCAGCAGCATCACCCGGAAGGTGTGCCACCGGACCATCCCTCGCAGCAGCACTGCCATCACCGCATCACCTCCTCCTGCACTGGCACTGCTGATGGTGCTCAAGGTGAGGGTGAGGGTGAGGTGAGGCCGATCTCTTCACTGTGTGTCACTCTCACTGGCACCGACACAGACACTGACACTGACACACGCAGGCCATGGCACCGGTTAGTGTCCACCGATTAGTGTCTTCACGGCTGATGAGTTGTCTCCTCTGGAGTCGAGCACTGACTGACTGGACTCTAAAAATGGGTTCTGTTTTGCACTGTTTTGCACTGTTTTGCACTCTTTCGGTCCAAATCTGCTTCGATTGCAATGCAATGACTGCAGTCCTGCTCCACAAACGACGTCCGCCACACTCGACGCCCACCACTGACTGACGACTGACTGCTGAGGTGCACACCTGTGACGACACCGCCTCTCCCTCTCTATCTCTCCATCACTCTCTCGATGGCCATCAGTGTCTGGCGGCGCCGCATCTGCGGCCGAAGACGAGTCCCGCACCTAATCTTGTGGGCAGTGATTCCATTCGTATTGTTCTCACTGTTTGTTACTCTCGTGGTTCTGAAACAGTTCCAAAGCGGTTCCAATGACTCAATCGGTAAGTCGACTCTCACTGGGACTCACTGTAGGCTATCGAGGCTGTGGTCGTGAGCTCACACCTGTCACTCACCTGAGCTCACAACAGGACACAGGTCTCCATCACAGCATCACTTATGCATACGATTCACACTTCTCACCACAATCTGGACAAATATTAGATCGGGTGGTCTAATGGCTTCTAAGAGAACATGTTGCACTAACTTTTAAACTAACTTGTCAACTTTCACTGTCACTTTTGAGCATGCACAATATCCAAAAGATGGAAATAAATTTTACAAAGCCAAAACTAGGTGATTCCCAATCAGCTAGTATAATATGTTTATGGTAGAAATTGGCAATGCACGATGGAATGGCTTGGCAAACTAGTGTGTCTAGGACCAATCGAGGACCAATCGAGGTCCAATCGAGGACCCATCGCCTTTCATAAGCCCATTGCGAGCCAATGGAATCAATCGGTTCGCCAATTGTTTGTCTGTCAACACATATCCAACTGAAAGCACTTCCTCGTAGTCCTACCTCTCAAAGGAGGACATTATTACAGATTTAGTATTTTTAATCGCATTTGTGAGCCAAAGCCAGACTTGAATAGAGCGGAACCGAAACTGTGATGAGTTTGCATTCAAGTAGACAATCAAAAGCAAACTCTTATCAAACGATTCAAACAAAAGAAAAAACAAACTATACCTCAAAGAAGTTTGTTTTGAGGTCTGTTTGAGCTATTGAACAATCTATTGATTCAGTGCCTTCAACCCACTAACCGATGTCTCCAACTTAATTGAGTTGTCATTCAAACTATTTTCTATACGACATAATTGACTCGTCACTTGACGTCCAAGTCGTTTACTACCAAGATTATCATTGTGGCCACGCTTTCTATAGATCACACTTTCTGATAGGCATTCATAAACTTGACTCTTGATGCTATCCAATTCAAATGTCAACCTCATTACCTGTCACTCGTCATGAAATTAAATCTGGTTACACCTTAATTCTATTATCAACAAATTCTTGTGCCATGGTGTTTCTAAAGAATAAGCTTACAATCTTTCTATTTTCTGCTTGTAATAGGAAGTCCTTTAAGACTACATTTTATTTAAGATATTTTTAGCAGTGATTTAAACGACGACTCATTCAATCCAAACCAACGGTGACATAAAAATTGAAAACATTATGACTAAAAATAAATTCTTTTTTGTTTTAAGTCGGCGACGATGTTATGGTTGTTCTCCGAAATAGCAAACAACAAAAAGAATATGTCGACAAACGAGGCATTCACGTGATAGTCGGCCAATACATGGGGAAGGGATACCCCTGGGAAGCGGCGCCCAACTTAACCGACGAATTGATTAATGAGAATAATTACTCGCCGGTGCCTAAGATGGGTGAACACGGGCTACCGGTCTATATCCCAGAGTTCGAGTCGAGCAAAATGAGACAGTTATTTCATATAAATCGATTCAATCTGTTGGTCAGCGATCGAATATCTGTGAACCGATCGATTCCGGACCCGAGGAAGCAAAGGTTGGTTTGACAGCACAGCATATGTTGTCTGTCATCACAGATGAAACGATTATTGGTTTCTTTGAGCACATTATCATTCTGTGTATTGATTTGGATGCGGAACAGCTGTCGTCTCAAGAAGTATGACGAGAGCGCATTGGCCGACACTTCTGTCATAATCGTCTTCCACAACGAGGCTTGGTCCACTCTGGGTAGGTGCCATTGTCACTTGCTGACTGACAAGGTTGTGACAAGCTCTTCTTTGTCAGATCCTTTGATTGCCAATTTGACAAACGTTTTGACTTTTTTAGATACCAATCTTACCAGAATTATATAGCTAAATGTTCAAGCAACATTTAGTTACGAGGATAGCTCTCTTTTATAGCGCCAATCTCTAGCATTTTCCAAGCATTTTGTGGCTAGCTAATCGATTGCAGTACTTTTCCTAACTATTATTAGATATTTATCCATGTTATATAACAAACTCAAATATTCCATTAGCTTTAAGTTGTTTAACCAATATCCCGATTCAGTATAACTTATTATGTAATCTTTGATAAGAATTATTATAATGCCATAAGTCATGACACGTTGCAAGAACTGTGAGTTCCAAAGCTATTGAGTCGTTTGTGTGAAATGATATTTTTGTAAGATTATGTAAAGATCATCTTGGTCATTAATAATGACTCAA
>JAQGBE010001305.1:0-11658 GCA_034698225.1 Scheloribates latipes | reverse complement strand
ATTTTGAAAAATTTTTCATCTTTCAAAATACAAACAATATTGAGCATAATAACCCCAAAATGATGTTTATTAACTCGATAATAAGACAAAATTCTTCAATACTGACTCTAAACGCATCATTTCGATGGATTTAATGCCTATTTAAGCCAACCTCCCAATTGTGTAACCTCCGAGTTATGTGTGAAAAGTGCTCGCACCAACTAAAACATATCTCAGAGGTTCGACAGTACTATGTTATGGTTAGGGTTAGGTTAGGTTAGGTTAGGCTAGAACTAGATTAGAACTACACCAGGTTAGTTATTTATTATTATTATTATATTATGATTGAATCGAAAGAATATCTAACTAATAATTCATTTTAGACCTTTAAAGTCATTTTCTTAATCTTTAGACATTCAGATAATAAACAAACGGATTAAGGATTTTAAAAAGATTAGACATTTTGATATTTGACATTTTAGGACCGAATCGAATGTATTGTAAAAATGGATTTTAGACAAACAAAACGATATTTTAACAAATAGAGTGATATTAATACAAAAAAATTATTGTCTGTTCTATAGTTTAAAAGCGAATCGATTATTATTTGTTGTCTTATTATTTTATATCCATTATTATGTGAAATGGAATAGAATTTAACCGAAAATACAATTAAAATAAACCCATCGTTACAAATGTGACAACTTTGCGATCAACAATTGATTTGTTGGTTTACTAAACCCTTGATTTTAGTACAATCAAAATTACTTATCCGCACATACATGTTGGGACCAACATTTTAGCCAGGTCCAAATTGACAAATTGACTCATAAAATATGATAAATTCTTCGAATTTTCAATATAAAATGTGCATGGGGGTTTTCATTTCAGTTTTTCAGATTATTATATGAACATTTTTGAAAAGACTAGCATAGACTAACTAGTTATATCAAATCAAGTCCTGCAACCACAGTTTGTGGATAATCATGCTCATTGTACTCTCACAATGATAATGTCAGTCATATTGACTCAGTTTACATATGCATCACACAATTTTGAAAGTCTCATGCAATGGAAAGCTAATAAACTTGAGTAAACAGCTCTTAATCTACAGCTCTTGCCAATTCATAAGTCAAACGATCGATTCATCAAACCTTCCGTCACTATATTTTTTCCGACATTATTTTGTGAATAAAGTAATATTTGAGCAAACATACATAGCCCTGAATTAGGGGAATAAATATCTGGCAAAAGGTAAAAATAGTGGGAGGAATGCAGAACACAATCAGACAAACGACCGGCTCTAGCAATAAAGGAATATCACCACTCTCTCACATTAAACTTGTCTTTCCTGGATATTGATTGAACATGCTCAATTTATAGTGTATAATATTTATAGCAATCGTTGAACCGTTGGGTAAAATGGATAATAAAATTATTGATAACCTATTCTTATATTCACAGCAATGACGAAACATTTACAATAGTTTAGGTCAGGGATGTCCAACTCGACCCTACTTAGGGGGTATAGGGAGGGCTATATTGCAAAATTATCGGTCAAAATCCTAGGGGTATAGGGGGTATTCCGGTCGCCATTTTTACGTTAAATCCAGTTTAAATCACGATTTAATCCGGGTAAACTACCGAAAATGGCCGCGCGAAGCGCGCCGGCTACTTCTGGGGAGTCCGGCTCAAAACTCAGAGTTTTTAGATTTTCCGAGCAGGGGTATTTTGGCTATACCCCCCATTGGGCATCTCTGGTTTAGGTGCTTTACAGAAGTCATAAAAGAGGAAACACGTAAAACACATAATTGCTTCAATATTAGTGATGAGCTGAGTTTCAGTGATGAACACTTCACCCAAATGTAATCGACAAACTCCAGGTTAAAAGTAATGAAAAATCCGTCAAATAAATGAAATTTCAAAGGTTATATTAAAACTGTTCACCGCTAAAGCTTACACAACACTAAAGCCAATCTCAAAATCAATATCAAGACAAACCACACATTTTCTGCACTTCTAATAGTATCCGTTAATTAACTTTTCAGAGCATTTGTTTGGATTGGAAACAATTTCAAGCAATGTTTTTCTTTTAGACTCACAAACCAATCGATGGCATGCCTTACCATAAATAATATTCTTAAGCACTTCTATACAGTTATATAGATTATCAACCTATCGATAATGGAGTACTGAGTTAATGGACATGTTCTCCCTGTTCATCAAAAGAGTAGATGATTCGCTGTATTGCAATGTATGATCGAATCACTTAATCCCTACATGCGAACAGATAACGGTATTTGAACTAGATTATCTGCTCATCAATTGTATGTTCTAATGAATCAAAGATATTTCAATTAGTCATTCATAGGAAGTAATAAATGTCTTTCAATTAGTATTTGAATGAATGACTCATTACTATTACTATTATAAAGAGTATTGGCGAACAAGGAATGAGAGGATATGCTCAGGGATATGGATATGGATATGGATATGACAGTGAGCTCCGTATGGCAATGGAAGGCAAGGCCAGGAAGTCTAACGCATAAGTCTGGTGCAGATAAACGATACTAATTTGAAAATGGGTTCATACGTCGGTTCCTTCTGGTCTTCGACCACATAAGTGAACTGATAATTCTGGACAATCTGCGAGCTCTTGAGGGCTCCGTCGCAGAGCGCGCCCTCAATGCACGGCACGTAACGGATCACATCCAACGTGTTGTTCGGCCGACAGGTCTGGTCGTAGGCCTTGTCGTCCACCAGAGAGAAGAGGGGTTCGCAAAAGTTGTTTTGCTTTTTAGACGATTTGTCAATTTTGTAGTCTTCGAAAGTGGTTTTGATCTTTTGGAACAATTCCCTGTTGACTAAAACCATGGCGTAATTGGTCTTCGGACCCAACTTCTCGTTAGGACCCAAATGTTTGGTGACATTGCCGAACACATAGCCAGCGCTGTCCTCCTTGTGGTGCGGGTCTGATTTGCCGAAACCGAATTGGCCGATCACCTGTCAAGACCAATGTCGGCGGTTATGGCGGTGCTGGTTAGCACCATGACCATGTTGGTGGTGATGGTCCACTTACTTTGAATGGGTTGGTGGCCGGACTCCACACGCCTCGGCAGTGCTTACAATCAGCCGATGCGAGCAATAGACTGATTAATGCCAACAACTTTATGGCATCGGATATCAGCTGAAAGACATTTAACGGCATTTTGTGGAACAATCTCTTTGGATGTGAAGACGACTGACGGGTCGATAGTTATTAATAATAATTGTAATCAAAGCGATCACCAAATGGTCGACACATTGACTCAATCGATGCTATATTTAGTTGAACTAAATTTATATTAAAATCAGTTAAAATACGTTTTCGTCAAACATTTGTCGCAAAAAAGTAATCGCTTTTCAAAAGAAAACAAATGTTTTGTCGAGTAATGAAAAATATTCAGTGATTTAGACTCAAATCAACGGATTATGTCATTGATTGTGAAATGAATGCATATATCGATCAAACTTTTGGTCGAAATCATCACAAAATCAAATGTTTTTAAATAATAATACGAATGAACTGAAAATACATTTTAATTATGGGTTTATTTTTATAGTGAAAACTCGTTTCAAACGTTTGCCAACACTTATAGATAGCGTTGCACTCATTCATAGCTCGCCTTTCACTGCATTGGCGTCACGTCATTGACGGCACAGCACAGCCTCTGATCGCAACCAATCGGCACTTAATTACACTACAAATCTATTCTAACTATTTTAAGCAAATATGAGTCAAAACTTACAATTAGTCGTCCGAATTAAAATCAATTTTAGTTCATTGGAATCGATTTATAGCTAGCATTTGCATATAAGCCAATCGTTAGTTTCACAGCTGTTGCCATATATTTGATTACGTACTCAGATATACGAAGATCAGTCCATTTGGTCGACTAGTGTACAGGTAAAACATTTTTGTATACTGAATACCAAACAATCGCACTGGGTAATTATTAGGCCATTCAAATGAGCTTGAGCTTTTTTTAAATGCGAATAAAATGCAAACGGGATGAGCTAGGTCAATTCTGTAAATTGCATAAGAAGCTTCATTTATTCTTGTTTTATAGAATAGTTTTACAGAATCACATAAACAAACAAGCAAGTGCATCATAGTTTATTAATTGTCAAAATAGATGAATGAAAGTGACCTATGTTCATTTGACATAAACAAAACGTATTCGTATTGAACTATAGATGCCTAAGATAATTGACACCTTTTAGCTTTTCATTCGTCTATTTTGACAAGTTAATAAACTCTGAAAACCTATGATAAACTATGATGCACTTGCTTGTTTGTTTATGTGATACCTGGAAAAAAAATTAATTTGCCAGGTAGTGTGCAATGAAAAGCAGTCTAGCTTAGTCACATCATGCTCATATTGATTAGCTGAATCGATACGTATGAGTATCATGGTGATTATTAATTACCCAGTGCGACTGTTTGGTATTGAGTTGAAATGACAATTTAAACAGTTCTAATAATTAGCTAAATTTAGATTAGCTAATCAGTCAAGCGATGGCTTAATAAATGGTTGAGATTAATAATAATTTGTCAAAAATGAAGTTTAAATTATAATTGATTTCACTTTTTATACCGTTTTAGTAATTAAAGTCTTACCTCATTGTCGCTCCAAATAACTGATTCCTGAGTCAGGAATCCTGACTCGAGTGGAGACAATCGATTCGATAACTTTATTATATATAACTTTAAATTTTTTATTTATAAGAAATGGAGAAATTGTTCCGATTATTTGAAAAATAATAAACTCATATAAAAATCATTAAGTTATTGGTTTGATATTTTAGCTTGCAATGCAACTTGGACATTACGGGCATTACGGACACTGAATTTTATATCAAATGCAAGTATTAAAGAACATCTTGATCATTTTAGTGATTTAACAAAATACTGTCCAACCTCTGAGCTATGCTGAGCTTTGCTCATAACTTCCATCTGCATGTCTCAGGTGTGGGACTCTATTAATAATTTATAGTAGAAAGATCTGGTCTAATGACAAGATTTACTTATTATTACTGTTTTATCGAAAAGAGGTTCTTGGTTAGTTTTACATAAAATATTAGTTTTTGTATTATATCGTTGTTTGTATCAGTTTATCTAAAATACTGAAGTAATTGTCAATTATTACAAAATCAGAATAAATGCCTTTAACAGTAACACTGATGCTAGAACTATCATCTCTATTAAAAGAATTATCTCTACAAGGTACAAAATTAAATGGCCCAGTTCAGTTGGACACTTATTCTATCAAAATTCAAGTTTCATTTAAGTTTGAAATTCGTGTTTATATTTTATATAAAATTAATAAATTTGTGTTTTTGTTGTATAAAAGTATTTTGGAATAAAATCTCTTGAATTTGAAGACTTTTGGCATATGTTTAGGAAAACTGTGATTCGATTCAATTTAATTATAAGACGACGCGAACTAGTGCTGAGAGTCCGGCGCTTCCAACTTCTGCCACATCAGGCCTTTGAAGAAGGGCTTACCTTTGATCTCATTGTAAGCATTCCTTTTGAAGCCGAGTCTTTGTTCGGGATTCTGGATCAGGTCAGTGGTTATTGTCAGTGTGGCATGGTGGCATTGTGGCATTGTGACATGCTAACACATTCTCAATTCACTTACCGATTCTAAAAATTCTTCTAATAGGTTGCGAGCGTTAATCGATTCGATGTTCGACAGAATTTTTGGTATACTTTCAGAGACTGAACAATAAATAGTGACAGTTATTGGCATCACTTCAAGCACTGCAATACTGGAGACTGGAATACCTCTGAGAAGGACTTCAGTGTTGATCTCACTGTCTTCGGTGATGTGCTTCTTATCGCAGTATATATCCAGCGGTGTGTTGCCCAAGGTCATTTCCATCAGGATTATGGCAAAGCTCCACCAGTCAGCTTCTTTACCATACTCTTTGCCCTGGTCGCAACACAATCACTGGTCAGGCACCAGCATCTAGGCAGTATCTAGCTAGTGGTGTGCTAACCTGGATTATTTCTGGAGCCAAATAACTGCATTCACCGAACGGCCGACAACTGAATTGACAGACTTTAGCGGTTTCGAAGTCGCAAAGCCTGAGTCGACCGCATTTCTCGATGAGAGTGCAATCGGGAGACAGACTTCTGTGAAGAATGCCGTTGACGTGCAAGTGGTTCACTGCGACGGCCAACTGTCCCGACAGGTATTTGACCGCCTCTTCAGGCAATGGAGCGCTTTTGGTGACTACGCTGAGAGACACGGATTGCCTGATGTGCTCGGTTACGAAGCAATAGGCGGCCTCAGTCTCGAAGAAGCCCCGCAGAGGCAGAGTATACGGATGTCCGGAGACCTTCTGCCAGACGAGTCTCTCATTCATCACTCGCTTCCAACCGGAGTTGGTTTTCCTCATATCTGCCTTCCAGACCAGTTTCATCGCGCCCTCGTCGCACGTCTTGTCGTGAGTGATGAGTTGCCAGGTGGCAAACTTGCCCCCGTAGTCGGGCCCCAGCGCGCCCTCGATCTTGGTCTGCTGGCGCGACCAAATGCTGAAACTCAGGTCCATTTGAATTGTGCCGATGCTCTCATCGGTGGCCTAAATGTTAGCCAAAGTGATGACACATTTAGTTCAGTGTTGCCAACGCTGTCACTCGATATCTGCTCCAAAGTCACACTTTTGGCTTCTCTTCGCACTCTCTTTGCTCCCAAAACATAAATACAAATCCAATTCTATACATAATCTGTATATTGGAGAGACAGAGACAGTCCTCTAATGGGGTCCTAACCGAGTCTATCCCTTATTCAGAGCCTTCATTGCGCTTAAGGTTGTGACTCATAACTTGTGAGCTTTTGAGTGAAACTTTTTCACAAATGTTCACAAAATATTTGAGCTGCCATAGAAATTCTAGCGAAATTTCACCTTGATTTAGAAAAACGATGAAAAAGCTCTAATTGTACTAATTTATTTGCGATATTAGGCAAATTGAAGACGAATTAATAGAATATGGTATAAGTATTGGTAAGCAAATAATACCAATTTGTGCCAATCGACGGCTGCGAAGAACGGATGCTCTTTAATAGACTTGATTCCGGTCTCTTTGTGCCACTTAAGGCGTTTGTTTGGGTCCTATTTCGCAATGAGATTCGATTAGTGTTAAGAAAAAGTGTTTACAAATAATAATAAGAATAACAACAATAATAAATTGGAATTACTTTTTGGAGAAAAGCCGACAAAAGACTAAAAGCATTGCTGGACAAGTGATCTGGGTAGTTTATTGGCGATCTAATAATGTCTGCAGAAATATATTGGATTGAAGTGAAGACAGTTATGACATTATCTGCAAATCCAAGTACCGGTCATACCATCGATCGCCTCTTTGCAGCTCTCTTTCGATATATCCCTGAATAGCGACTCAATCGAGTTGTGTTGCGACAGAAACGCCTTTCCCGTCAGCAACTGATAGAGACAACAGCCCACAGACCACCAGTCGGAGGCCGGCTCTGCAACATCACCAACAATGACAACCACAACACCACATCACTGCCATCATTACCAAAGGCTTCTCCTCGCAGTGTCTCCGGAGATATGAACGGGTATTTGAGTCGTTTGGTCACATCCAGTTCGAACGGACAGCCTCTCGGCTGCACAGCGTTTGCGGACAAACAATAATACAATCGTTAGAAATCGCATCTCAACACTAAACATGAATCACTCTGTTGACTGACTTCGATCAATATTATATATACTTCGTCGACCATTTAATATTATTGGCTTTCTCTACTGGATTATATAAATCTGATGTCGACTACAAATGAAAAGCGAGTATTTCGACAATTTGTGATATTTTCATATTTCATTATTTCAATACATATTATTAGCTATTATTTCCCAAAACTTTAATTCCAAACATTTTCTATGGAATGTTTAAAGTATTTAAATGAGGAGAGAGAGAGAGAGAGAGAGAGAGAGAGAGAGAGAGAGAGAGAGAGATTTCAATCATTTCCTCATTTCAAATATATGAAAAATGCATTATGAATATGAAACATATAAATCAAAGATAAGCATCAAGCAAAAATTCTAGAGAGTAAGGCCATGTAATTGTGGCGACGGTTTTCCTCAAATTCAATGTCAAGCCTCACGAGTCAGTAGATTTGCAATCGTTCGAACTGACCTTGCAGCTGCTCAAGTCGCTCAGCCGGACCCGACCCCTCCAGTCCAATGATATGAGCTCGGTGTTAATGCATCGATGAACCAGGTTGTTCTCGTGCAGTTGCGACAGAGTCAGCACGATTTGTGCCCCGATCACACTCACGTCGCTCTCCTGGAGGCCCACATTGTCGCTGATCAACGACTTGAGGCAAACGCTGGGAATGTCGTCCGACAGACAACACGACCTGAAAGCAAATCCAAACCTAGGATTCAGTGATGCAGCGGTTCGGCTCAACTGACCGGTGGTAAAGGGCTTCGAAATATTTCGAAATAGACATTTAACTAAAAATAAAATATGGGCAAAGTATTCATTCTGACGTGAGCTTTCTGATTTTTTATTCGCAAACTAAACATGGCAATTCTATGAGATTTAATCTGAATAGCCTCGATTATATACAGGATATTTTATAAAATGAAGTCAAACAAACTGAATATTTATAAGACAAAGTGAGTTGAGCATGGTGAGTTGAGAATGGCGCGAATGGCCAGCGCAGTCACCAGTGAACGCCACTAACCTGTTCTCAAGTTCAACGCTTCCGAATATCGGGTGAAAGTTGGGATGCATTGACTCGAGTGTATGCCGACAGCACTTCTTCGGCTTTTGACTCCTGATTTCGTATCTCTATAATTAAAGATCGCATGAAATGTATTGAAATCACTTGTTGTCACACAAAACACACCAATAAATGATGAATACGAGAATATATACAATGTATATGTTATTTCACTGATTCAAATGAAATACATCCAAGTTTCAAATGATTTATCGAAAATGTCGGATAAATTGGTACAAAATTAGATAATGAACTTATGATTACAATTAAATTGTGTTTAAATTAGTTAAATTCTAATAATTCTAAACTAAATCTTTGGTATAATTCAATATACTGTGAATGAGTATCGAATCGAGTCTAACACTAATGTAATACACTTTTGATAGTCAGCTCAACATTTTGTTGGCGTTCGGCGAACACTCGTTCAAACACTGGCTCTCAAACAGAATATATTCCGAGAGTCTGTCTCTCAGACACCATTACACAGACTCAGTGGCGGCGACGCTCTCTCTCTCTCTCTCTCTCTCTCTCTCTCTCTCTCTCTCTCTCTCTCCGCGAGTTCTGGTTTTAAAAAATTAATGTTAGGGAAGACATAAATCATTTAAGGCTAATGACGAGGTATTCCCTGCTTTGAAGCTCTTTTCAGCTTTGAATCATAATCTGTGAGATCTATAAAAAGATAGCATTTCGGGTAAAATGAATATATGGTTTATATTTAGCCATCGGTTGATGTCATTTAGGAAAAAATAATAGTTTTAGCGAATGGCTAACCCGTGTTGACTCAGACTCAGACTCATGTCTGGTTTGCATTATATTCGCATTTCGAGGGCAAGTCTATTCAAAATTGTTTAATTATCTAATTAATAATTATTAATGGCGACAGCAGTTGTAATCATAGTCAGCGCTTTAAACTCAAACCAAGTACAGTTCATATTCGATATAACCAGATTCTCGGACAAATATCTGCTCATATCGATTGTGACCGTAAATCATAAGTCCTTTATATGACATAATTCGCTACATATTAATACAAAGTTTGTATAAATCCAGTCGAAACCAGTCGTTTGAAATGTTCGGCCGAAAGATCAGTTGAGTTGTCGTAGTCTCGACCGAAATCAGATGTAAGAGATATATAACTGGATTTCGCAAAAGGATTTTTCAAAGACCTAAATCACTATAAATCTGGAAGCTAAGTGGAATGGCCAAGATGCTCCTGGCCTCACACTGATCATTCATTCCGTACATTGCTCTTACAGTAATTCAATTCATGTGATAGATATTTTGCTGGAGAATTTATCAAGTCAATTTGCTTTTCTTTAAAATAAATTGAATTTAAACAAAAATGGTCTAGTCTAGTGACTAGACACTAGTCTAGATCCTGGTTGGCTGTTCAATGGTCAGTGTTTGCCAGTTATATGACTTGAATTTTGAAAAGTCTTATGACTTGAGTATAAACTACGAAAAGATTAAACGCGTTTATTAATACTTTTTGATCGTTTCATTGGCAGAATATTCTCCAAACCGAGATACATCTCACTCACTGCTACATCTGTTGATTTGTTCATGCTAATATTAATAGATTTCTGAAATGATCAAAAGCTGTTTCCTAGTGAACCACTATTTTAGAAATCATACAATTATTTGAAACACATTTGCTGTCGATGTCATTCATCGGCACAACATTTAAATGATTACCGCTATTGTAAACAATTGTTTTGACGAGTTTATCACTCGTAAGCAAGAGCTAAGTGGTTGTCACCGGTGGTTGGGTCGGTAAACAGTAACAAAAAGTGCTAACGTAGTGGGTCTCAGATGTGATCGAGGAAAACATGTTGTGATGAATATAACGATCTAAAGTCTCTCTGAGTTAAGCCTTTCCACTGCTGTGCCGAAGCGTTGGCTCTCATGACGACAGCAGCGGTGCGTCACTCGACTGATGTCACCGAATCTCTTGTTGTCTCAAAGCGTTCACTGCTTTGCCATTCAATTGATTTTATTCATTGTATATGTATTTTACGACATTTTCCTACTGATTGGTCCATAAAAGCGAAGATCGTCTCACTTGTGGACAGTGACAGTGACTTTCATTTCTCTGCTAATAAGCACTCATTATTTCGATTCAACCAATTATTTCGAACACTTGTATAACGAATCAATTTATTGATTAGTTTGGAATTTCAAGTGAATTTCAAACAAAATAAAAAGTCGTTTACAGAGAGGTTTTAGAGCGAGTTTAAGTTGAAAATTAGAATATTGACGCAATCGTTTACCTCTCAACGACCGGAGACTGAGACGAATCGATGATATATTAACTTGGTCACACTCGGGTCACATTCGGGTCACACTCGGGTCACACTCGGGTATAATAATATCACAAAAGTAGACGAAATTCTTGTTAGCGGGGAATAGCCGTCGATATGAGATTTGTATGACTTTCTGTGCGATATAAACGACACTCTCGAGACTCAAACTCATGTTTTACTGTAATTGGTTCGCATTCGGCTCGAGTTCTCTCAAAACTCTGATTGTCTTCTTATTCTTGTTCACTCATTTTACTAAAGACCCTACTCCCCCTTGGTCAACCCTGCTAAAGACCAAACAACGGCACTGGACAAAGAAATACCTCACAATTGGATTCAGCAATGCTGAATTCCAGCATCAAATTCTGATTTAGCAAACATCGACAAATCCGGATTAGCGTATAAATACGTGGAATATATCAATAAAAATGCTATTTTATTGATAAATTTTGTCGATATCTTTGTATTTGATCATTTTGAATGACCAAATTATATAACCAAGTTATATATAAATATGAACGGTGCCAATGGGGACAAACTATTAAGCTGTGAGAGAGAGAACGGCCTAACAGTGACTGTGA
>JAQGBE010001304.1:0-11663 GCA_034698225.1 Scheloribates latipes | reverse complement strand
AAATTGATTAAATTAAGTCAGAAATAGAAAGAATAAAAATATATGCGCTATAAATAGTGACATAATTAGAGATTCTGCTATTTTGGTCAACAATACAACTCTCATATGATTGCTATATAGACCACAACCGGAATCGACTGGAGCTCTGATCTCGCGATCGTTCAAACTTTTGCAAAACTAAACGAATTCCTTCGGTTTCGATACGGATTGAGAGCAGAGCCGAGAGTGCAATGGATTTATGGGTAAATGTAGTGATAATTGTGGGTCTATTTCTTGTGGTAGCCATAATCGGAGGCTTGGTTTGTCTGTTACCTGACTTCTGGCGATCGGATCTAATTTTAGGTCAATCTTTAGGTGTATTACGTGATCAACAGAAACAGTCCGAAGAGTACTAAAGAGACTAAAGCCAAGCCAAAGGCCAATAAAAAGGTTGTTAAAGGTCAGAGTAAATCGGGTACACAGAGCGGCAAAGCCAATGCGGCCAACCAAGCAGCTAATCAGGAGCAGAATCTGGTCAAACAGAGTGACCCGGAATTGGGTGTATTGGCCGACAGAGAGGTTATTACGAGCGAAGCGGTTGTGGCCGACGAGGACTTACAGAGACTGAAGCAATTGAGTCAATCGAAAGTGTGATATCTAACTGAAAGTCAATGACATTCACTGTCTATCGTATCGACCAATAAATATATTCTTTCGATAACTTTTTCCAATATTCGAATAAAATTTCAAGTTTTGCTACTTTCAATTGTGTGCAATGCTTACTTTTGTCTTGCTCGTTGTTCTCCTGTTCAGCGGCCGCCTTATAGACAGTGTTGTCCTTGACCGGGGGCTCGTATTTCTTGTAGAAGTAGAGTGCGAGCACAGAACAGGCTCCCAGGACACTGATGACGCCGGCAAACGCGTACGGAATGTAGATGAGGATCGGATGTGACCGGATCTCTTCGTCTGTGGTGAAGTCAGTAGAATTGAGCAGGGAACTGTTATTGTTGGCAACAAGTGTGTCGTTGGACAGCGCCTGGAGGTCTGACAGCTTTATGTGGTGACCGATCATTGCCTTCTTTGAGAGGAACGGCTCGCATATGAGAGGTGCGACAAAAGAGCCTAAGCCGTAGGTGAAGTGCAAGGCCTGCATATAGGGTCCGCTCTCTGAGCCCCAGATCTCGAGGATCCAGACATTGATAGCGGTGTCGAAACTTCCGATTGAGAAGCCATTAATTGCCCCCAAAGTGAACAATTGGAAGAGTGATGTGCAGTGCGGCATCAGAATGAGCGACACTCCCATCAGCGCCATGAAGAAGACGAACGCCAGTTGTCGGTTGATGTGGTTGAAGAGAAAGCCACCTGAGATGGGGTGACATCACTGGTTAGCACTGAATGACCTAATTTGCGAGAACCGCTCTGAACTCACTCAAACTGCCCAACGTATAACCGGCTGATCTGACTGTGTATATGAAGCATATCCTCTCAATGGTTGTGCTGAACAGTGCAGCCAATTCGATGAGAGTGGGTCCGACCACATAGAAGTTGACTGTGCAAGGAGAAGGAGAAGTGAGGTTAGCGTCAATTGTATAGACAGGTCGGGTGTATGGCTATAGAGCTGTATAGAGGGCTATAATGGGAGCGTATCGCAGAGCCATATGAGCATGATGATTCCGGATCCAACCGGACTCAGCGCCGGTTCAATCCAGAACTGCTTTCGCGCTGACTCTTATGCTCTTATGTTCTCTCCATTTGCTAATCGATACCAAACTTTTGCGTTTCGTACACAAAACTGCTTTTGTCGTGGGATTTATTTGAAGAACTTTATTCCTATCATTCAATTTATTCCTATCATTAATCACTGTATTGACTCTATTGTTGATATTTGTCCGCAAAAACAAATAACAATTACGATATGATATGATGTCCTTCTCTAAGAGCATCCGAACAGAACTGGCGATGAATGACAGACACGACTATATAATCGACGTCTGATCGCATCCATCGGTCATTCGTGCAGTTCATGGCTATTATGACCAAGGATTTTGTTGCTCAAGACAATGTCATCAAACCAACAAATAGAAACTAATATTTAGATTCAATACTTTGAATTGTGAATTAATGAATATCTATAATCTACTCATTGACCTAGTTCAATGCTAAATGACTCGAGTGAATGAATCGACTAATTTTTCGCATAATCTATTGTCAATGTCAACAAATGGCAATTAATTACATTACAATTATTTTACAATTCAATTTATCTCTAGTTACGCAAAAAGAGCTTGCTTGCTTTGCAAATTGAATTAAGATGCTAAATTTAGCAATGCAAATTGTATAGAGTAAAAGAATTTAATGAAATAAAGTGAATAATGGGATGAAGTGATGTGATTCTTACCGCCATAGAAGAAGTAGCACAAGAAGAGAGATAACGTGAGAATATACTTGAGCTTCAAAGACATCTTCATCTTTGCGAGAATTTGTTCGACTTTTGACACTTTTCAAAAAGAAAACTGTTTGATAGGTTTGAGAATCAGCTCCAAAGTGAGTACTGAGTCGTCAATCGGTGATGTATTTATACAACTCTTGGTGTGACTGATGTATCACTTGATCCAAGTGTTGATCCACTGGTAACTGGCGATCGAATCGCTCGGTTAAATACGTAGCGCTCCGATCGCTATCAGAAGAAAGTTCTTGATATCAACTTTTCATTCAACTGTTGTGAGCAAAGTCTGCGATATCTTTAGCGTCGAGTTGTCTGCAGCGCTCGCAGTGTTTGGGATCACCTTTGCTATTGAGATAGAAGTGCATTGGAATACAGAGTACACACAGAGAAGTACTTTTCCGAGCAGTCACTGCCATCAGTGCTGCGCTGACAGCAAAACATCGGAGTTTACTCTATTCAGGCAAACACTTTGTGGTAAAGCCCGACCTGTTATCGCATTTTTCACTCACTCTATCGAATCGATCACTTAATCAAACAATTGATTCTGAGGTTTGCATTCGGTGTCCAAAGTATTAAACGCACGGAATCTCCTAAACTAGTGATAGTCAGTGATACCAAGATTTGGTATTACCCGAGATATTGAGATTCTCGAGTTCGACAGAAGTAAACACAAAGCGCTTTGTTTGGCTTAGTTTAGATTCTTCCAAATATAGAGATGGCCAAAACAACTAATCCAATAACTATCCGGTATCTGTAGACTTCAAAGATGGCATTAAAATACTGAATTACATCCATTAGTGAATTAATGTCGAATAGGTTAATAAATTATATGCATTACAGCTGAAGTTATGTCCAGTTTAGTTCAGTAGTTCTTGGTTTTGGTTAGTCCACAATTTCCAGTTCTCACTATTTGTTTTTTCTTCAACATTGTTATCATCGATAGCTTTGGGCCCCTAAGTGTCTGTTCTGGCAAATACTATGTATATTCAAGTTTTTCAATATTTTTCATTCATTGATTCGTTGATAAGCAATCATTGACTGGCTTATTGACTAATTGACCAAAGTCTATTCACATATCTGAGCCGTCAATTATCGACCGATTGGTAACACAATTTCAATTCAGTCAGGCTGACAACCGGATGTCTGACCAGGCAATTAATGAACTGATGAATTTTTGGCCCCCCACCAAAATACCTAACCCCCACTCATTATATTATATTTTCTATGTAAAATATATTTGTCTCATAGGGGGGTTAGGTATTTTGGTGGGGGGGATGTCAAAAATTATTTTCACATATGTTATAGAGGTCATCGTGCTGATCATCATGCAATTTGAATGGCCAAGATACCTTCAGCCGTTACCGAGAAATTGACCATAATTAGAGCCTGGGGTCAGTTCATTAATTGCCGTCTGACCACTGGTTTCGTAATACCACTGGTTTCGTGATATATGGTTTTGTAATTGCAAGTTAGACGAAATAAATATAACTCTCTGGGTAAATATTGTCCAATTATAGAATTCGCAATCTAGCCATCTATAGCAAGGAGCGAATTCTCACAATTTCCGCCACAGATTACTTCATCCAAAGTAATCTTTGTTTGCAACTCATAGGGCAGTCAAATGTCTGAATCGGTTCAAACCAGTTCGAGAAAACCACTTTTGATGACCGATTTGGACTCAAATTCTGGTGAAAACAAAAATTGTTTGCAATAAAATGTTTGTAACAATAATTACTCGGCGTTTGATTATGACATCAATGGCATAATGACATTGATTTATCGGTTATGCAGCGCTGTAAACACCAAAAACAACTTTTCATCCATGCCTTTCACTTGAATTAGCTTTCACAATCATTTTGTTTATTAATTCCATGAAAATAATTCAGTCAATTAAGTGAGTCAATTATGTGCTAGAATTTTCACGAGAAGTCCATCATTTTGTTCACACTCTTGACTTGAGTGCTATTTTAAGTCGAAACTATCTAATCGCGGGAATCCTTGCACTCAATACATTAGTCTCATTATGAGATTTCACAGCAATTGATACAACTGTCAGATAAACAACTCCTCTTCAACACTAATCCTTTATGTATTGGTATCCGTAGACCTACCACGATATCGATGAATGATATTCGTTCACAATTTGTCGCTTTTCTATACTTCCGATGCCGTCTTTTATCTCGATAACCATTTTACACAAACCTCTGTCAAATCGATCAATCAATCTGCGAATCACCCGTTTATTCGATGCTCTAATCGGTCGAAAACAGGAAATTTCCTTTAAAATTGGCTCAACTTTTAACTCAATTCTTGTTCTCAACTCCAGTAAACATTAATTATTCAACAATTGAACTCAAAAAATATATTTCCAATAAATAAGAAAAATATGTTTTGCCTTCGATTCGACTTTGAGATCATTCCTTTGATTACTTTGCAATCGATTTCAATAGAAGTCGAGACTCTCGAGAGATCTGTTGCTATGGACTGATACCAAGAATTTGAACAAAACTTTTTGGTTTTTCCCGAATCGTTGCGCACAAGATATCCAGTGAAAAGAGACTTTGCGTCTAAGCTCTTGGACATCGCTAATCGTTTTACTTGATATCGAGTAAATCCCAAAGGATTTTGTGCGAAATTAGAATCAATTAGTATTTCTTGAGAGTTGATTAAACCGTTGATAAGCTGTTAGCGAACTCTTAGTGAGTAATCTTAGATATTTATTTAAAATATGGCCACACTCTTGGCTAAACTCTGTATAAATTGTTATCTCGAATAAACATTAGATCCTGAATAAACTTATTATATTAAGTATAGAGTAAAATATTGTTCTCGAGTCAAATGAAAAGGACATTTACAAAATATCAGCCGTTGGGGTCGTTAAATAAAAGTTGTATATAAAAGATCGCAAATTTGTAATAAAGAGTGAAAATGTTAAACAAATAGTCGACTCTTTAGGCATTAAAACAAAAATAAAAGATAAATGAAATCTATTTTTTGTATAGTTTGACAAAATAGGCGAAAACGGCGCATAAGATCAAAGTGATAGCGAAGTGGACGAAACTGGTCAACCACTTCTTGGCCGACCTCTGAACAACGGTCGTCGCACTCGGTTGGCCCGCATTGGGCTCGTTGTCCGGCATGTCATCCATGAGTTGCGCCATTTCTTTCTCGATCAGTCGTTTCAATAGCTTTCGGTAGACCTGTCGCGTCGAGTCTGGCCAAAGATCACAAGACGACAGTGACATCGGCTTTGGTTTGGCCTTACTTACCGACGATCGGTCCGACCTTCTGTCCTCTGGACTCGAGTTCTAAGCGCAGAGAGTCGTCGTCCATGTGGTCCGTCCAGTGGTCACTCGGCAGTCACGCAGTGGTCACCGGTTTTAAGGTCCGAGCGTTTGGACCAATCGTTTGGCCAACGATTGTAAACAAAAGTGCAATACTTGTGATGCCATAGAAACGTGAGTTGTGTTGAGGCGCGGAATGGGCGCCAACTTTGAAGGCAATGGAAGGGAAGCGGTGTTGCGATGGACGTGATTGGCATCACTGACACCGTTGCAGACAAACGCCAATCCATTGATTCAATTATCAATTATTTGCTGTTTATTTACTCCTATGTTGAACCAAATAAACACATTTGTGAGGCCGGATATGCGCTTCACTTGACATCTGATTTATTGAATGACTTTCTTATCGCTCGACTCGTATCGCAAATTAGTGTCATTTATATTGTAATTAATAATCGTCTGATTTGTAATCCTTTTTTCCTATTTTTGTTTTCATTCTTATTAATTCCGAAGAGACTTGTGACGGAATGGTTGGTCATTTGTCGGATACATCTAGTGATATGTCCAATCATTACATGTGTGTAGCCTTCAATCGGTCTCATCTGAAATGAATCACTAAAAACTTATATAAAATTCTTCAGGAGAGTACTTTTCCTACTAATCATTGGGCACCGATCAGGTTTTCCGCCTAATTCTTCCAATTTATGACTCAATTTATTGATTTGGCCGTCGATTATGTTCACAGATCTTAAATCTGTTTGAAATTCTGTTCATTAGATTGTTTGGTATATTCTGTGGGAATATTTTATTGACAATCAAACTCAAAAATAGATTTATATGGGATTAATTATATTCTATATTTTGTTTTGTTATTTAATTTAGTTTTCTTAATCCTATTTAATAAAACAAAAACTCATTGAAACATTTAACGAGTAATTTCGGAATTAATTGAAATACGAAATTCAGTGATGTTTAGTCCAAAAATAGTCATTTTAATGGTCACAATGTTTAATCATTGAATTATTTTCAATCAAAATGAATTGAAGAGTTTGACAGACACCATGCTCATTATCGTCAAATGCAGTGTTAACACAAAATCATATGCAAAAACACATGTATGGCCAAAATCGAATCGACCAAACGGGTGGCTTAGCATTAGGGGTCCCATAGGAGCTACCGGTGCTTTCAGATTCGTTGGCCAGAATTGAGATTGACCAGAATATGATTGGCCAAAATAGGGTTGAACATTGCATGGTGAGAAGTTCTCATTTTGGTTGGATTAAAGTGTGCTGGGTCATTTTTTTATTGATCTTAAATTGATGTTTAATTTTATCAATAATGGTGATTAATAAAAGCAACTGCAATAGCATGATATCATAGTTAAATACATGTATTATTTTAAGATTATGCAGCAAATCCGAGATTAGTACAGAAGAAGTACTAGAAGAAGAAGAAGTAAATAACTTGATTAAAGAATGCCAAAATAATCAAGTTAAGCTCATACAACTCCCTCTGTGTTGTTGTCAGTAAACAATTTTTATCACAAATGTTGATTAAATACATAATTATGTGAACATTGAAAGATTGAGTGGAATGCAAATTAACATTAAAATTAACAAGTTAGAATATCATAAACAAGCAATTTATTGATTCACCTAACTTAACTTTACCTTGAACATTAAAACACAATCGAAATTGCAAATTTGCAAGGTCACCTTAACCCAATAGCACACAATTTGATAGCGGTATGTCACCTATCAAATACATAATTAGATAAATATGTACTTTAGATTCTCATTCAACAAGTTGTCAGCCCTTGGCTATTCACTAAAATCAGAATTCAAAATAAAAGTTTTACATTACTGTTGAGATTTTCGATACAGAGATGTCTTTAGTGTACACGAGTACATGTGGACACAGTGTATCTTATGTTGTCATTACGCAAGTTTGGAGCCTTGCTCACTTTGCACTATCTTCTGAACTTGGCCATATATCTCGATCCAATCAATTAGAAGTCGGCGATTCTCAATATTGACAATCGATAAACTAATTTTACGCTAAATATTCATTAATTTATATTATGCTCACTAATAAAACTACTAATAAACTACTTAATGATTATCAAACTCTACATTTACTATATCTATATTTACATTTGTAGGCGAATGCCATTAATTAATTAAATTTATTCAAGCAATTAATGATTATCTAAAAGATACTTTTGTGCAGCGATGCGCACCATTTTTACCAATATTTATACACTGTTTGACATTTTGATAATCTAGCTTGTTAACTAACTCATGTATTCTTAAGCTACTTACGCACGTAAAACTTGCATTGATTACTATTTTAATATTATTATTAAATATGAAATCTATCATGTTAAATTGAGATTTATTAATTTAAACTAAAATTTACTACAAACAGATGCAATACTAAATAAAGAATTATGCATCAGAATTTGGTTTAAGACCAAGATCAATATTGTTCACAAACTTTATTATTCATATTTCCATTATCTTCATGAAATCTGAGGCTAATATTTTGAATATTTGATAGCAAACTATTTTGAGATAATGGTAGTTATGTTTTTATTACTGTAGGTTAGGTTAGTGTACAGGTTTATTATCTACAGGTACAATTTGAAAACAAATTAACCTCCAAGTTCTCCAAACACCAAGCTCTCTCTCTCTCTCTCTCTCTCTCTCTCTCTCTCTCTCTCTCTCTCTCGCCTTAAGCAGACAATCACCTTGCCATACAAATGAAACATGAACTCTGTGCACATTTATCAACTTCAAAGAAATTGGCGCAAATAGGATGAACTAATTATCTGCTGTAAGGCAAGCGACGAGATGTTAGAGTCAGGCATTAGTTGAGGCAATTGTGAGAATCCGTTTGGAATAAGAATAAAAATTGTTAATCAAATGACACGAATCGTACGAATTGTGTGGCATTGGCGCGAGAGCTGTGCAGTGGTGAGCAGTGGTGAGCAGTGGTGAGCAGTGCAGTGCAGAGGTTGTGCTGCTGTGCACTCGTGAGATGCCATCCCTGGCCTGTGCTCTGCTCTGACTGGCGTCTGCTTGAAAAACAGATCGATTCTGTGATCCGGTTCTCTGTTCTGTGATCTGAATTCGCTTCTCATATAATATGGCGATCCGTTAGGAAGCGGTCGTCATATGAGTCGCTGTACTGAACGCCAGAATTGAATTGACAATTAAGTAATAGAGTATCGAAAGGGGACTCAAAAGTTATCTTTTGAGTGAACGGATCGCGCAGTTCGTTGTGTCTCATAATTAATTGAATGCAATCATAACTGCTATCATAACTGAAGGCCAAATCTTTTTTGGACGTCTCTCACGTTCTGTTCGGTTGAGTACTGGCACTGGCATTGCATACCCGGTAGACGACAGACGACAACATGTGCTAAGACTGATGTCACTCCGCGTTAGACACCGTTCGCCAAAGACGTCTCTACACTACCACTGATCACACAACAGACCACAACTGTGTCCGACACTCGCAGTCCGTCACAGATGTCTCACAACATGGTTCTCAACAGTTCGACCAACTCGTCGGCGACCAACGGCACGGCCAAAGTCACCAATGTCTACATCCCGAGCGACGCCGACCCGCCAGCCAAGAGTCCGCCGGCCAAATACCGCGAACGAGAACAGTGGGGCAACAAATTCGAGTTCATCCTGGCCTGTATGGCCTACGCCATCGGGTTGGGCAATGTCTGGCGATTTCCATACCTGTGCTACAAGAACGGGGGCGGTCAGTACCGATGCTCTTTGTCACTTCTATTCCGGTTTAGCACTGCTGTTAGTCTCTGTTCCGCCAAATTTTGTTTCGATTCTAATTATAGCTAAACTTTAAGTCAAACTATTTTAGTGAGCGTTTGGTTTACATAAACTTTAATTCGCAAACATTTTTATTTGAGTTGCAAAGACTTTGTCGTCACTGAACAGTCAGTTCCCGATCTGTTCATCCCTTTCCTCTGTTTATTTAAAAGTTCATTGAGTTTGAGTTTTTCCGTCTCTGAGTTCAATCATTTTTCAATCAGTGTTTGGCAGACGATGTGAGAGTCAGTCAAACCAATGTGAAAAACGAACAAAACTTGTCATTTCATCATTTCATCATGGGCAATTTTGTTTTTACCTACTCTATGCCATAGACATGTCTAATAGACAACAAGCGATACCTTTGACTCCGATAACAGATGCGAATCCTATCAAATGCCAACCGACTGAGCAAACTCTTGTCTCTCAGTGGAAGTTTCCATAAATTTTAACCTTAAACTGTTAGCCAAGTATGACATTAACCGGGCTATTCTCTTAATTCGAAGCGAGAGGAGTTGTGCCAAAAACATGACATTAATCTCATAATAAATTCGATTCTAATCGAGAAACACTTAATTTTATAATTAGTTTTTAAGTGATTTATAATACTGTCGTTTAAAGTGATTTAAAGTGATTAAGTATTGATTCGCTAAACCATTTGATACTCGATTGCAATCAAAAAAAACCCGTGATTTCCAACTAATTGAGTGGATTTGTATTCATTGGATGGAATGTTTCGCTCATTCGCTGAAGAAATTCAATTGAATTGTCGGAAATTTATTTTTTTAACACTTGAAAAGATCTGAATCGCTCTTCACTGCTGGCGATGAGTCCAACAAATTAATTATTTAGTAATTCATTTGGTTCTGTAATTCACGTGAAATCCATTTCTTTTTGAATCACTAAAAATTGTTTTTGTGGTTAAGTCAGTGCACACTATATTCTGTTTATTTGCGTTGCATTCTAGTCGAGACATAATGGAAATATTTCGATTTGCTCTTGATTGATTTTAACTCAATAGAGTCAGTTAAACTAACTTAATAGAGGAAATCACTTGAGTGACGAATATCTTGCCATAACTATAATGCCAACGAATCGGAAGACCAAAGAGTGTCTCCAATATTAATATGAATTAGCGTCAGAAGACTCGCCACTTATTTACTGTTCATATGATTGTTGGACTCAATTACTCACAATTTTCATATATTTCATAATTCATTTATAGCGGGAATTGTATTATATTTTTTTCACGACATCCATGCAATCCATTGGACAGTGAATCGAGTGTTTGAGCAATTTTTTTAGTCAATTCAATTATTTGGATGTCTTCTAATCTAAAAGCAATAAATTCTAATGATAGTGATTCTCAGCTGACGTCTGCTATTAGACTACGAAATTGAATGCACTAATGAAACACAATTCGATACAACTGTTAATAGCGTTTAATTGACTTTTTTGTGCCAACAATCAACAAATGACTTCGAGATCCACACAATCGGGTTGTCCTGCGATCGATCAGATGTATAATTAATTTTTAATAAGCTTTTAGTTTCTTTTTAGTCGATGTCAGCAGAAAAAGAGACATTTGTTTCGAGAATGAATTCGAATGAGAACTCAGTTATCGATTTAATTATTACATACATTATTTGAGTAACAATGTGACTAACAATCGATAAAGCACTACATTTACACCGAAGTATTGATCATAACATCATGACATCTCTTGTCCTCCCCTACTGTCCCGATCCCTGCCATCTGATAAATCACAGGTCCATTAGAACAAATTGATTGTGCTTTTCGTCACAATCTCTCTCTCTCTCTCTCTCTCTTCGTCTTCAGTCACTCTTTGATTTTAATAATCGATGCGCGATGTCATCCGGCAATAAATGAGCTTGCTCTATAAGACATCTTTTGCAATCTTTTAGCGCTTCCAAACACATAAATCATTAGTCTTTCGCTTGAAAAGATCTAGCAAATGTAAAGAAAAAGAAAAAAAGAAAGTTATTCGCTATAATAACTTCGTTTCAATGGATTCACAGTTAAGGGATTTCTAGGCTTTTCGCTGAAGATATTAGCGATTCATTGAATTACATTTTTTGATATGAAAGCAAACAA
>JAQGBE010001303.1:0-11666 GCA_034698225.1 Scheloribates latipes | reverse complement strand
TTGTGGTCAATGAAAAGCGATTCGAGTTTAGAAACTTCAGTGCAATCGTTAGGCCTTGAAGAGCATGAAAACCATTATTGGCAGCTAATATCAGCTAATTCTCAGTCATGAGTTGTCTGTTGGTGCACCAAGGTCAGCTAGCTCGTCGCCACTGACACATGTGCAACTGTGCAAGGTGATAGTGGTGATAGTCTCACCTTGCATTAATTTAGATCGCAATCAAAAATTTGAATCTGTCTGATGATATATGTTATGAAAACAATGTCAGATAAATTCGAAACATTTAAATATGTGAGACAATTGTCGTGATTGTTCGGAACTAACTATTTAACTGTTCAAAACATTTTATGGACAGAATTCAAGGTGAATCTGACATATTTATTCTCGAGTAGGCAAATAATGATTAACTGGTCGGACAATGTCGATAACTACTGACCACAGCATTGGTATGATTGGTATGATTACCGATTGTGACCAACTGGTCGGTGACAGTAGCCGAAGACAAACCGGTGGCAGCGATACTGACAGCGGACCCAATGACCCAACACTTAAGTCACTGATCAGTGATCACAAACAACGACCACTTAAGTCATGATATGTCCGAATGCCAAACACCGGTTGGCTCTTCAAAGCTGGTCATCGACTGTCTTGGATTGCATTCTACCATCAGATGCCAAAAACAATATTGGAACCGATGGATCAGAAGAGCTGCCGAAGAGTGAGTCCCACGTTATTGGTGTCACTCGTATGGGGTTTGACTCGGACTGACAGTAAAGTTCAAAAGAGTTGTCAAATATGTGCGAAAATATTTACTCCAATTATGGGAACAATTGAAATGATATACAAAATTAAGGTTTGGTTAATCATAACCGCAATACATATCGACGGCCATCAGTGGCACCACTGCTCACACATCCCGCCCGCGCCCGACCAGGTCTGCACCGATCGGCCCTCCCGTTGACGGCTCACCCTTTGCTGTCTCCTTCAGGTCTCTCACATCCATCTCGAAGACAGACATCTGATTCAGCGAAGAAGTGCTGACCAACCGCTCAGAATCCGAGTCTTCTATGACTCGAGTGTCCGGAAGATTCCGATCGAGAAGTTCGAGATAATTAATGTAAGCTCTGGTGCATAATTGAGTTGTCGACAGCTGTTCCAATCACGCCATGTCTTCTCCTCCAGAACACAGTTCTACCTCAAGCCCTAGAGTACTGGCAAAAAGCCCTGTTTGTCAAACCCCTGGGCGTTCCCATTCGGCTCAATCGGTACTAATGACCAAAATCTTGAGTGACTCTACAATATTGATCTCGTTATCGATTCGATGGCAGCAAATGTCCCAACAATCAGGCCTTCTTCCCGAACAACCTCAACGACCAACCGGTCCAGCACTGTGTGGTCAGGTGCGAGAACATCACCACTTGCGGCGAAGTGGTTGTTCCCGAAGAGCACTTGGAGGTTGGCCTCCATTCACGGTTGAGTAGCCATTGAGTACAACACTGACACATCTGTTGGCATAGATTTGTCGCGTCTGCGACGGCAACGGACGCAACTGTCGGCTCTCCAACAATGACAATCTCTCGCCGAAGGCCAATGGCATACCCGACGCCGACTTTGTCTTCTACGTGTCGGCCATGCAGACCGATCGGTGCAACAAAGGCCATACCGTGGCCTATGCGGCGCATTGCCAACAAGAGGCCGCTCTGGACAGGTGGGTCTGCACCGCACCTGACGAACACTCTAGTCCAGGTCACTAATTGCTGGCTATTCAGACCGATCGCAGGTCACGCCAATCTGTGTCCAAACTCAATATCGACCAAACCTCAAGACCTCGAAACACTGTTGTCTACTGTGAAGCACGAGATACTACACGCCCTCGGCTTCTCTGTTTCGCTGTACGCCTACTTCCGAGATAAAGAGGGCCGACCTTTGAGCGACCGGCACAAGAATGGTAGACCTATTTTCGGCCGAAAGGCTCCGCAGTGGAGCGACACTATCATCAAGAAGGTCGAGAGAACCGATTGGAAGGTTCGCGGAGGTTCTGTCACAAAGACTGTTCATATGGTTGTCACTCCGAATGTTGTGGTCAGACCTCTGATTATAATCGATTTAATTATAGTCATAACTAATAAATAATTATTGACCTTTCAGAACGAAGTGCGCAAACATTTCAATTGTTCCGACCTGGAGGGCGCCGAACTCGAGGACCAGGGCGAAGATGGCACTCTGCTGACACACTGGGAGAAACGGGTGTTTGAGGTGAACCAGACATTACTTTCTGATTGTATTTTCGTTTATTTAAATTGTTTGTCACAATTAGAACGAAGCGATGACCGGAACGCACACTCAGAATCCGGTTTACTCGCGGATCACTTTGGCGTTGATGGAAGACACGGGGTATGACATGACATGACATGACATGACACAAATGGTTATATCGCTCGTTGCAGTTGGTATTCACCGAACTATGATTTGGCGCAACCCCTCGAATGGGGCAAAGATTTGGGCTGTGATTTCGCGCAGAAGAGTTGCAAACATTGGATCGATTATCGGCGCTCCAATGGCCAGAGTATTCACCCGTTTTGCGACAAAGTCAAGGTTAGTGTGAGACCTGAAGGAGTGAGCAGAGAATGAGCCGTCAATGCGAGGCCCGCTTGGATTGGGAGCCGATAGAGACCGTTGAGGACCAGCTCTATGCGACCACTTCTAGTTATCACTTATCTGACATTTCCATTGTCTAGAATACTGACCAAAAATTGTTTGTCTTATGACAAGAGAGATCCGTTGGAGACCGAGTGCACGGACAGCAGGGATGCGGTCGCGCTCTGCAATCTCATGGAATACACCACTGATTTGCCGAATGTGTTCCAAAACTTCGATTACATCCCGAGTGTCGCCAACCGGAACGACACCTCCCGATACGGCGGTTCTGTCAATCTGGCCGACTATTGTCCGTACATTCAGGAGTTCACGTGGAAGCTGAACGATGTGGTCGTCCGCGGCTCCAAATGCCAGTACCCGGAGAACAATCCGACTCCAGAGAAGAATTTTGCGCTCGAGTATTACGGACCAGAATCCAAGTGCTTCAACCATAACAACCAGATGTGGGAGGAAAGGACCTGCACTCAAGTGCGACAGTGGCAGCACTGGGGCTCCGGATGTTATCGCGTGAGTGTCGACACCGTTGAGACAAACCAATTGCTTGACTGACTGACTGACTGACTGATTGCGTTCGGTTTGGTTTCAGTACAAATGCCAAAGAGGTTTAGTCCACCTCCAGGTCCAGAACCAGAGCTTTGCCTGTCTTTTCGAGAACCAAGAGATTAAAGTACAGCTCTATGCAAACGATTGGCTCCACATCGGGACCATTGTGTGTCCCAAATGCGAACACATCTGCGGTCAGGTAAGGCATACCCTCCTCATTAGTGACCACTCCGTTAGTAACCGTTGGACCGACAGAACTGCAGACCCGAGCAGAGCGTTAATGACATTCCCGCCGAAGAGAAGCATAAATATAAGAAACATTATCTGAGATGTCGTGGCGTTCGTCACAATTCGCCAAATATTTTGTCTGTGATTACAATCATATCAATAATCGTTGTTTATATCGATTGTTCGCATCAAAGCTGACCCAAGAATTCGTTTGAATCGTTGAGTTTAGTCATCGTTTTTATACCGGTTTTTCTCCGATTCTTATAATTCCTTATATTTTACAACAACTCATATAAAAGTGATATTTATTATTATAATTATTATTATTATTATTAAAGACATAATTAAATTAAATTAAAGATTAGTTAAATAAACTGTAATTAAGCGCAAATCAGCGCCGATTCAGAACATTGTACTGACTTTTCTGTTGCGCGCCCGCGCTTTGGGTCCGATAGAGTCGGTGTCTGTGTCGGTGCCGATCACGTACTCGGGCTCTGAGACGTACTCGTCTTCGTCTTCGGAGATGTCGTCGAAGTTATTGAGGTTCAGTTGAGAACTGTTGGGAACTTTGAGTTTGCAGACCTTTTCGGCCAAATCGGTGAACGAGGTGTGAGTCGGGGTTCGGCTGCCCTGCACTTTGGACCTGTCCTTATGGAGCAGCGACTGGAGAGCGTTGTGTTGACCCAATCGCATGGCGCTGAACAACACCTTCCCGTGATTGCAACCGACTTCCATGATCTCGTCGAAGCTGCCGAACTGCAGAGTCTTGTATTTGTCGATCGGCGGTCGGATGTAAGTGCAGTAATCGCTTTGCTTCACCTCTTCCAAGAGCTTAACGCAACTGACGTACGCCAGACGCGACTGGATCTCAGGCAAGTTGGGCACCCGAACCGGTTTGGAGAACGGGTTCCACCGCTTCCACAACAGCCACCACCCGCTCAGAGTGTCGCCGTAATTGGTCATATCCATCACGTCCTGACTGCCGACATCGATCGCCAGAATCGTTTGGGCGCCCATCACGTCCCGCATCACATCCGCCGGCAGGTTATTCACGTAACCGCCATCGAGCAGGAGGTGGCCGTCCATTGGGTCGCAGAGAGGCGGCAAATAGCCCGACAACGACATACTCGAGCGAACGTAGCGCCAGAGCGAGCCATGTCTGTGCACTCGCGGACAACTGCTGGTTATGTCAGTGGTCAGAGTGAAGTAGGGAAGCCATAAGTCCTCGATTTGTCGTTCGCCAAACACTTCGTAAATCAGACGATTAAATGCGTGTCCGGTGAACATAGCGGTCACGGGGTATGTCAGGTCGAGTATTTGCCGCCAATACGAGGTCATGCCGTGAGACCAGGCTCTGGCCTTCTGAGTAAAAGTGGTCACATTGTTCTCCTGACACCAGAGCGCACCCATGAATGCGCCGATAGACACACCGCCGACCATATCGATGGGAATGCCCGCATCGGTGATGGCCTTAATCATTCCCACGTGAGCCGCACCGCGAGCACCGCCTCCGCCCAACACTAAGCCGATGGAAGTTCCGGTGAGAAAACGGCCCAAACGGGAGAAGTCTGAGTGATTGGACGGCGGGTTATTGAAGAGCGCCTCATATATCTCCTTGGTCTTGGCCAGTGACCTCTTCCTGAACATTCTTTTGGGGCACCTGATGTGGTGGTGTGAGGAACACCACGACCTCATGTTGAGCCACTGAACTGTGTTCTGAGGTTTGAGCGCATCCGGTTTGTGGAGGAGAACCAACTCCTTCTGTGTTCTGATGGCCAGACTTTCCAATTGCTTCTCGACATTGCCGACCGACGGCTCGTTGTCGGCCAAAGCGATGATCAGAATACAGTCGGCCTGTCGTATACACCGCTGAGTCCAAGTGGAGAAGTGATTGTCGCACTGGTACAACACGATCCGGTGCTGGTCCTCGTGTTGGCCTAACCACGAGCAGAGCCTATACTCGGACTGTTTTTCCAATGCCGTCGGACCCAAAGTTTTTCGGACAATTTCTGAAGTGAGGTGAGAGACGGGTCCGATCGAAGTGAGGCCGTGGTATAACTCCATTGTGAATGCCGGGAGCGGCACGTCGTCGGTCACGGAGAGCAACGCAACGGTCGTGAAGTTGGAACCGCTCGGACGCGAACCCATTTCTGCGGCCGAGAACTGTCTCGCATTGAATGAGTGGTTCTGAAGACTTCCGAGCAGTCTGTGGCCCAAGAGGTGAATCAGACGCGTCACCACAACCGGGTATTTAATCTTTATGGCCTCGACCAACCCGTCGGGCAGTTTAGCCAACTCCGAGTCTCTGACGGCCATTATTGTGGTCGAGCGCATCGTTTGCGTAATCACTTCGACGAGACCGACGAGATCTCCCTTTCCATACTCGCCGACCAACTCCTTCTTGCCGTTCGGTCGAGTGATCACAGACCGCAACCGACCGCTCAGCACAATGTAAGTGCAGTCAGACTTATCTCCCTGTCTATAGATAGCTCGACCCGACTCGTAGTGAATCCAATCCAACGCAAAGTCAATTTGGCGGACGAATGGCGACAACCGTTTGACCACTGCGTGCGCCAAATGGAGGACAGCCTTCGGGTATTCGGTCAGAATGTCGTAAATGTTGTCTTTGGTGACGACTCCCACTTTACACGACTGACGCGTTTTGATGGTAAACAGCGAGGGCTCGCCAGTGATCACTGAGAGGGCGCCCACTATTTCTCCCGGATATACCACATATAGAATATTTTCGTCGTCCCTATCGATGGACTTTTGTGACACTATTATGGAACCGGACAATACGTAGAAGAGATTGTTCTCTTCGTGAGTGTCTTCGCTGGTCAAACAAACTCCTGCGTTGTATTCTCGGACATTGAGTTTCTTTTGAACCAAATCTCTGTCTTCAATATTCAAGTGATGCAGAAGGCCTTCGACGGCTATGTTGGAGATCTCGTCGTCGCTCAGGCCTTGAATCGGATTCTCATTTATGAAAGACTTGCGACGCTTTAGCTTTTGGTTCTCTGGCGGACCGACGAATGTATTTAAGGATCTTTGCCTTCGCGGCGACTCTATCTCTGACCGCTTTCTCTCAATTGGCTTTGGTTCAGAAGAATCTTCGTTGGCCTCGCTTTCTGCCATTGATTTCAAAATATTCTTCAGCTCTGATGACTCAGTTCCCGAATAAGAATGCGAGTGTTGTAGGGAATGTGGAAATGTTGACGAACGCGAAGGACTTGATTTTGGGGGACTAGACGTGGTCTGGAGTGCCTGTACTGCAGACACACTTCTTTGTTTGCTGATATAGCCCGGGTTAAGCAGTTGGGTAGTGAGTCCCAGATAGTGATGGAGAGCAGTGAACGTCACCCTTTGGAGCCGAACCATAATCACTTGGACGACACGGACCAACGATTCCGGGTATTTATCGAGCAATTGCTTGAAGATCTCAACGTGAAGTCGGATTATCACACTTTCCTCGATGGCTTTGGCCGAAACAGTCTTGAAAGGCGCCAAATGTCCGGTCAAGACATCCATCACTGATAGCATACTAGCGATTGATTCTCCGACAGAAACTTCTTTAAGGATTAGTTCGTTGCCATCGGATTCGCTGATCGAGACCTGGAGTCGTCCCGTTTGGACAATGAATATGCTGTCGTCGGGATCGCCGATTGAGAACAAGTATTGGCCTTTCGCTACAGTAATGAACTCTAGATTCTTGCATAACTCCAAAAACAATGGTTTGTCGAAGAATCCAAAGACACGAATACTCTTAAGCATATAAATGACTTCTGCTGGAAGTGGTTGTTCGCATTGGTCACCGATCTCTTCCTCCAAGAACGCCTGCGATGGTTCGTTCACCTGAAGAGTCAGCGGTTGGTCTCTCTTCAGTCGGAGCAGTCGTTTAGCGAACTTGAGAACCATTTGACGCTTTTTGCCTCGAAGTCGACCTCAAAAGAGAATAGTGGTTGACATCAAAACTATTGAATCCTTGGATCAGTTACTCACTGGTGGCCTGCAGTGACGACCGGACCGACCGAAGCATTTTGCGGCCGTAAAACATCACTTTATCGCGTTTGCGGAACCGCGGAAGACTCGGGTCCGGAAGAATCACTCTTGTCATTGGTCGCAGTTTGCGAACGAAGACAACAGCGAAGAAGACGGCGGTCGCGATGGCCACTGACAACAATGTAAGCGACATCATGTGCGGAGCCATCAGCTGATCGCTGATGGTATATGTCTTCAGCATTTGCCAGATGGCCACCGACTCGTCCGACTCACCCGAGTGTGCCATCGGTTGACAATCAGTCGACTTCTGGGACCCAATCGAGACGTTTGTGGTTTAAGTCTAATCGCGCATCAAATCAATTGAATGCGAAGTTTGTGTGGATTTGTGTGCGGATTGAGAAACAAAACAAATGCAAACTTAGCTCTCAGTCTCAGAAATGACGCCAAATATCGACGATTTGTTGGTTTGATGTCTCGACAAACGAACTCTTGGAACACAAGTCACTTATGAGATGTTGAGATGTTCTGGTTCAATCTCTATTGCCTCTATTGCCTCTATTGCCTTGCTCGATATTGGCCACAATACACTAGCAACTAGCAAGATGCGTCAAAATGTTGATATAGTGACAACAATTTTGTGAACCGAGGCTTAAATTAATTATTTTTATGCTCTAATAATTTTCAATTTCGTCAATCCGTTGCATATCTCAAGAAAAGTTGAGGAAACACTTAAATCATGGAAAATGCGAGCTAAATGACAATTGAGATCAAGCTCATTTTGTTGTTAGCAAAAGAGATGTGTTCAATATTTGAATCCAATCAACTCTACTTTGCAATCTTAATAAATATTGGCCAAAATCAATCGACACATTTAAAATAAATTTTAATAATATCCCACAATTAATGTTCATCGAAAAGAAATGGTCCTTGCTAATAGAAACCAGGAAAACAGTGCTCTTTTGCTGTCAGTAGTATTCTTAGAAAATATGTTCATAGAATTTCATAGTTATATTTTACAATCAATTTATTGAATTTTATTTTAGCGGAACAAAGGTATTGATTGTAATGATGCAACTTATGTGAGCATGGTCAATTGCCTTCACTAATAACCACTTTATTCTGCTTTCAACTGACATCGGAGTCCGTCATTGAAAGCCTGCAAATGATTGGTCGAATCGGTGGAAAATCCTGTGAAAGTATTGGGAAATTTGTTGTGAGAGAGTCACCAATGAAATGAGTGAATCACTGCTCAGACCGATAGTGACAATGATTTTTAGATTTCGAGTAATATTTCGAATTCCAGTGTTGAGTAAAACATTTTGTTTGGCCGGGAATTCCATTTGAATATAGCGTTGGCTGTGATCGCGACGGCAGTCAACGCACAGTCGGGTGTCTCCACCGATGTCTCCACCGATGCGACACTCGATCGACAAACACAGGACCTATGCAACAGTGCAACAGTGCTCTGATGTGCTGTGCTATCACTTCTTCAATGTTGATTCAACTTTTTTGATCGCATAGAGATGTAGAGATGATATCATTCAACATTCAAACATACTATAAATGTTAATTTATTAGTTCAATTAACATATAATATAATTTAACCCAATTATAATGTAATCTCTTTGAAATCGTCGTTCGGTTGAGTACAGATACAGAGGATAAAAATCTTTTAGATTAGTATTTACATCTTGGCAATTGTGTCCATCATTTTTGACATTAACCAGATTTTTAGATCAGCCATTATCTTGTTATCACCTTGTTAACATAGAAAAAATTAGAAAAAATACTAATTTCTGGGAATTATGCGAAAATTAACAAGATGATTTGATGGTAAAAGCTTATCACAATTTGTGTTTCATATCGAAATTGATCATAAAAATCATATTAACACGAAAAATGATCGAAAACTATTTTATTATCACCAAGCTGATTCACAATTCCTGGAGTGTGAAAATTACCGACGGGTCTAGTATTCTGGTCATGTAATGGTTGAAATATATCGAGTGATATATCGATGATTAGGTAATATCTCTAAGGATCAGCTGAAATATATTTAAAATAACTTCAACTGAAGTATCAATTATTTACAATAAAGTAAAGCCTATTTTTGGTTCATCTATAAAAATCAAAATGATCAGCATAACTCCCTTTTTAGTTGTGCACCGTGCTCATTTATAAGTCTATGAAATAAAGGACCAAACGTAAAGGTCTAACTTCTGGGCCACCTGATGGGGGGTCAAAAATTTTCAAGATATCATCAGTATAGCAGTAAAAAGATGTATTAGATCACGATGTTACTTGATAATAGTGTCGCTCTATATTGAATTATGAGCTCAAATTCAGTTAAATCAAGAGTTTGTTGTAATAAAAGCATCCGATAATACAATATTTCAATTGAAATACGGCTTAATTCAACATTTTTCTCGTTAATTGGAATTCTGTTCACAATATTTCAGCGGATATTAGTTGTAATTTTTGCGACCAAACTGTCGATTCTCTCGAATGATATGCTAATGTTTGGTCCTTCATTTCATGGATAGTTATAGATATATGAGCATGGTGCCAATCGGAAAAGGGCGTCTATACTGACCATTTTGATATCTAGTTTGCTGGTCTAGCTTATCCCGTTCAGATTTTATTCATACCAATAGGATATATGGGATCAGCTTGGGTCCTTTAATATTGTGATAAGGTAACTTTTAGGGCAACTTTCATCCCCGAAAAATATACAATCCATGTTTGATCGTTGCAAAAGATTGTTTGGAATAGAAATGTGACCAATGATTAAGCATGGATTCGAAGTAAGAACTTTTGAACATTGTTGTGAACGTCAAACAAAAGTCGAATAAAGTTGATTCTAAGCGAGCAAATATTGTGGAATGCATTGAACAGCTATTCACACAAAATGGTTAAATAATTATTCTTATCCAATGACAACTATCCAACCAATGATGCAATTATTGGCACATTTGGTCCAAGAATGTGATCCAAGAAATGCTAATCTTCTTATGTCAGCCGACATAAGCGACATAAACAAAGCCAACAGTGTTTGTGTGTATGACTCGCGAAGACCTGCGTTAAAGAGGTCTCTCTCTTCTTGAAAGTGCGATCGGAGTGTCGTTTCACAGACGGTCTGAAGTGACGGTCTGTTCGACTGTCACTTCACTGGTCTGTCGAGTATAGCAGAGGACATACCCTAAGGACAGGACTTCCCAAATGAAAATTATAGTTCAAAATATGAGAGACAAACAGATAATTATGTCGTTCCAAATGATGGTCCAAATTATAAGAGGGACCAATTACAGGCATTGGTCTGTTTGTTGTGCTTGTGCTTGTGCTTGGCTCAATTAGTGTCTGGAGTAAATAACCAAAATATTCTAAACTTTATAATCTAGAATAAAATTAGAACTATTCAAGCCATCACAGCAATGGTACTGGATTAGAGTAAACCAGTGATGCGATTCAAGGGGTATACGCAGAATATCGCAGAATACCCTCTGGTATCTACCCTTACTTCAGGGTAGAAAATCGAAAAAACTAATTGGCCCTACCCTCGCCCATTTAAGTACCCAATTAGGCCATCTACCTAATAAAAATTTGCGGGAGAGCTTAATCTAGGCGAAATCGGCTAAATTTATCATTTTCCAGCTAAAACTCGATACCCATGGTAAATCGTCCTTAGGATGAGAATTTGTGAAAAATAACCTTATTTAGGGGTATATTTGGGGGTAAATGTGTCTCCTTCACCGACTTTTAGAGCTTCGAGGCGACGATTTGGTGCATTATACCCTTGTATACCCTTGTAGTCACACAAGATGTTCGTCAAAGGGCAGCAGTGGTGACATAATCGGAGCCAATTGTTCCCAAACCTCAACACAAATCAATTGCTGTGAAATGTGTGGCATCGCATGTGAGCCCACGTTTGGCGACAGGTCTCCAAACTTATGAGAATATTCCTCAGTATTTGGGATACGAGTGACAAATAGCGAAGCCCTGAGAGATGCGCAGACCCTTGCCTTCTGAGTGCGGCACAGGTGATGCCAGGAGTATATATTGGCATCACTTTGCACACTCTGTCGCCTCTTCTCGTCACTTGCAAGCTTACAATAATCGTGTTAAGAAGAAAAGCAAATTTAGCCAGCACAAACTAGCATGGTGACAATCTGTGAGTGATAATTCTTCTTTGTTCTGGTGTACAAAAAGCATTGGAGAACTGCCAGTTGTGATTGATTGCA
>JAQGBE010001302.1:0-11681 GCA_034698225.1 Scheloribates latipes | reverse complement strand
TACATATTTGGGCAAAATAACTTTGATCCACGATTACCAGAACCTAGAAAGTCAGTGCAAACCTATTGATATGAAACACAGTTTACCGTTATGATGGTCGGATACCAAGTCTGACCGTTATAACATCATCTTATCACCAGTCAAAACTGGTGAATGTAGAATTAGAGGTCACTTCAGTGGGCTATCTTGATGTTCAATGTCCAAGATCATTTCAATTTTCAAAGTATTTCGTATTGTTTCTGAATTGAACTCTCGGTTAATAATGGTATTGATTGTTGGGTTTTATTCCCGTGATCCGGCCGTTGTTAAGCGTGCTTTTGTTAAGTACCACTCGGAACGAGAGCGTAAGAAGGCCAAACGCGCGTTGACCGGAGCTTCAGTTTAAACAACTGCCCCCGAAGTAGACAAGATTTCAAAGAAAAACAAAGTTTGGTGATCACTTACGTGCAATACTTGTCATCATCATCACTGACAGACCACAACCCAGTTCCAGAAAATTGGTTCCATCAGTTCTATCAGCAGAGGTTTGACTGCCATTTACCGCACTCTCCGGTAATCGACACTCGATTCTAGCGGATCTTCATCGAAGATCGCCGAAGGAAGACCAGCGACGGCGGTTGGTTTGGAGTTTACCATTGAGCTGTTGGTCTTCCTTCGGTGAACGCATGATGCATTCGATCAAAGGCTGGTGACAGCCGAGGTACTAGTCGAGCCATGGGGTTGCCAGCTGATGGAGGCGGAACACTCAAGGGATGGTCTGAGTTGTTGGCCACGGGTAGCTCCGCGCGTAGAATGCCTTGCGGCTTGACTCGATTCTCATTCACATAGTATCGCGCGCCATATCCCTCAGCAAGGGCTGTCGGCGACGTCTCACTGGTGTGAGTGCGGCCATTGAGCTCAATGAACCTAGTGCGGACAGGCGTTTGGCTCTCATCGGGCGGACCATAGACCGAAGCGCTGTTGGCTTAGTTGAAGTTGCTGTTGGAGGACGTCGTAACAGTTGAACTAACTTCTGAACTTGAGACACAATAGACAATAAGTAGAACCAAAAGGCTGGCTTGCAGTTCGAGAACTTATGTCTGCTTTGAACGCGACTCTGGTTTCATTGCAATATCACCGTTCATACTTTGAACTATTTGTTTAGACTTTAAATTGAGTGTTTACTTTTCTAAGTTCAAATTTCCTTCGAAATAGAATAAAAATAGCTAAAGTGTTTGTCAAAGTGTGTAAAAGTAGTGGATTTTGCGATGTGACCTGCTTATCTGGTTTGTACTAGTCGAATCAGCAGTTTGAAGACAGTGGACAGCAGGCAGTCGTTTGTCACTAATCCCCAGAACAGGTGCTTATCTCTGTCTGTCACCACAACCGCTCAAACACAACGTTACGCCACCACTGACATAACCCTTGCAGTCGATACTGAACTCGTTTCCCAGAATATTCTTCACTCAGGAATTAAACTCAAGTATATGAACCGAATTTAATTGGAATCAAACTGAAATTATATTTATAAGTGTAATATAATTATATCAGATTCCATTTTTATTCAAAATTAATAACTACATTTTCAAGTTCAATTAGTTACAGTGGCGTAATTGTACTACTCATCTTGATAGACGGCAGTTCGCAGGCGCTTCAGACTGCCATGGTTAATGCGGCATTCTTTCAAGAAACCGCAAAATCACATGCGACCTTCTGTAAATTGATAATCGAATCAATATTTAAAATGTATTAAAAAATCCCCGTAGATCTTACCGAAAATTACTCGGCTCGGATTAGTTTCGTGCTCTTATCCATTCCGAACGAGAACAGGATCCGGAACCCGAGGACTCTCATATTTATAGTCCCACAGCACTTCTTTGTCGTCATATTCAATATTGTTCGAATTGTTGGATGTTTGCCAATCCATCTCCGACTCAGACTCAGACTAAGACTCAGCTTGCTCGGTCTCCTTATCGTACTCTATGTCAGTACCGGCTTGTTTGGCCTTTTCAAACAGAAAGACGCTGCCCATTTTGTGCTGAAATCCAAGATTTGTAAATTTGATTTTTCATTCATTTCATTATTTAATCAATTCTCTAGACTTGTATTGAACACAATTATAAACTTAATTATTTTTGATTTTTTTAAGCTGACAATTAAAGTGAAATAAAATCCAAAGTTTACCTAAATACGTCCTCATCCGAAGACAAGTCGATGATGTCGACAACTTTGTTTTTATTTGAAGTCTTGTCTACCTCGGGAGCAGTTGATGGCACTGAAGGCTAGGTCAACGCGCGTTTGGCCCTCTTACGCTCTCGTTCCGAGTGGTACTCAACAAAAACACGCTTAACAACAGGATTTAAACTGAATTTAAACTAAATTATCTAGGTTTAAGCTTTATTGAGTTTAATTATTGCTAAAATCGACTGAATTTAGCTGAATTAGGTTATTTTTAAGTATAAAAACAGCTAATTTGACTGAATCACCCTTATTTGCCCCCGTGACGTTTATCTTGACGTACTTTGGTTTTGCAAAATCCCCACTCTAAAAACCCCACAAGAGCCACAATGTAGCAAGATCATCAATCAATGTTTGTTATTGTCAATCAGTTCTGTAACTTTATCTTGCTGATAATTACTAATGGAATTTATGACGTAACGAGATTCACTGTTAACATGCAATTTGTATCGAGAGCGCTTCATTTGGTTCTGATATCAAGATCGATTAGTTTTACATTATAATTAATAGTCTGATAATAAACTGTTGTTCAAGATGAGTTTGACCACTTTAAACGCCCGACGGCAACTCTGGACAATTTTATAGGTGGAAAATATTATTATCCACATTTTGTGAAAATGCCAGTCGATTTGATTGAGTAGATTTTTGGTGAAAATTAGAAAACATTTCCATATTGTGACAGAAACGCCCTTCCATTGACATTCAATTGTTCAAGACATTCTTGACACCAGATTTCTGATCCCCGCTCATTGTGACGTCACCGCAAGTTCGTGGAAGTGATAATTGGCTCATTTCTGGTCGATTGGCAGTTATCAAGTGGTCATTTTGGACACAAAGGTCAAGTTCTTGTTTCTACTATTAATTGAAAATGCTATTTCTGTCCTAAACAATACTAGTGAGCGCGAGATCATTGTTGTGATTTGAATTTGAATGGCCAATTGTGCGAATGTAAACAAAGTGCTGCATTCCATTGTGACCATTGTGTGTGACGCAAGTCTATGACTCATTTGTTTTCGATATCAATCCCTATAACTAACTTTTTGTAGATAATGGCGCACAGAGTTTACTTAGTCACCAGAATCAAATGCTTTGTTTGCTACATTATTCGTGGTCAATCTTAAGAGAGGGCGATGAGTAGGTGTGACGGCAATGCATTAATTATGAGAGCAATTATCGCCTAAACACTACTGTAGATAATATGAGGCGCATGAAACTGCTGGCCATTAACCGCTTGCAAGTCGATCTACATCCGGTTAATAATGTCGCATTCCATTTCCGGCCTAACCACCTGATAGTAGTCACTATGCCGGACAATAGCAGTATCAGTGACGATTGGACACAAAGCAGAGTGGTCACCACGCAACCACGCCTCTCTGTGAAACGTGCACGAAAATGCGACCGAGAGTTAGTACTACAAATGATCACGCCTAACCAGTTCCTGCGCCCAGATCAGACAATAGCCCTACGCGTGCGGCACCTAATGTGCTTGATCTAAGAAGTAGTGGTCAATCTTCTGCCGTCAGCGGGACTTTTAGCAGTAACAATACAGTCTCTGATGACGATGAGACAATGTCCGAGGAAAAGGCAACCACGCCCAGCCCTGTGCTGAAGAATTTGTTAAGGAAATAATTTGTATGCATAGTTTTGTGTGTGATGACACCGTGTGTTTAGTTCTAGTCATTCAAGTCTTTTCATTGTTTACTCCTTATTTATTGTTGAGATCGTGGTCAGTGCACTGTGATGCACGATAACCATTTTGATGATGGAAACGCCCCTAACAGTATTGTAAACTGACTCATCAAAGCATTAATTGCTGACTCATTGAGGAACTGTGTGCCTCTACTTCCGACAACTGAGTTACCATGCTATTATGTTGAGCATACTGTGTGTGTGCGTCAACTCCAGGCACTGTGAGGCCACACCAAGGCACAGTGTGTCATTAAACGCACTGTGTGCAAATAACCCAGGCCTTGTATGCCATTCTTCAGTCACTGTATGCCATTTTTCAGGCATTGTATGCCCCTCATCAGATGATTAGTGTCACCAAAAAGCATTGTATGCTATTAACCAGGCACTGAGTGCCACACCCCGGCATTAAATGCCATTCTTCGGAAAATGTGTGCCATATTTGGAATACTGAGTTTTCCAACGAGTTTGCACTATGATGCAATTGGTTGCTCAATTACATATCTGCACGGTGATGCAATGAAATTCTTGGTAGCACTGAGAGCTAATTGTACTAAGTACAATGTCGTCATACCAATCGCACTGAGTGCAATGGAAAAGAATGCAACTGAGTTGCAAGTGAAACTGTGTTTCACTCGAATAAGGCGTTTCCTTCTAATATTATCTCAACCATTTCATTATTAATTGCCTGATATCAAGAGCATACACAATTCTATTTCCAATTCATTATCGTACACAAAGTTGTGAAGAGACATATGTCGAGATACGTTAAATTGATATGAGTGGAAGTAGATCCACTCCTAAAGAACAACGAGACAAACAAATTAGTGATTTCATTCAAGTAATGAGCACCACTCCCATAGACTAATAATGGGTTCAGACTGCCATAGGAAAGTTAGAGAGGGGATAGCGTACTCTAATGTTAGTATAAAATCATATCAATAGCTTGGGCTTGATGGCAATCACTTAGGCCAAACCAAATACAGTGCCCCTTTGAGTCGTTGGTTTCACTGAAGGCTATCTCCATCAGTGATGCCAACGACTCAGAGGCATGGTATTTGTTTTGGTACAATGGGCCGTCCTCTCATAGACTCAACATGGAATCAGATTTCCATAGAGTTGACATGGCCTCAGATCTTCATAGACTTGACATGGGCCACTCTCCCATTGACTTAACATGGGTTCATGTCGTTATAGGCCACAATGAGCTTTCCTCTATAGATTGAACATAGGCCTATGGCGCCATAGGCCACAATGGGCAGCCCTCCCATGGAGGTAGCATGGGCTTATTATTTATTGTTATCCCAACAAAATAACCATTGGATCAATCCTCGTATCATGTACCAATTGGCCTTTCTTCATAAATCAAGGACTGTCTGTGGAGTTTATGAATAAAACTCTATTCGAAATTCTTCAACATAAAATTAGACATGTTAATAACTATGATCCAATTGAAAATCATCTTGCCAACAATTTTGTTTTTAGAGATCTCGACAAATTCTTGTATCTGCTTAAAGAAAAAATTAAAAAGTTTACACAAAAACTATGGATGTTATAAATGACCTGAAACAATTGGATAATATAATGTCAGAGCCAAATTCATAATACATGCCACAATATCAAAATGTTCACTCAACTTCAGTAAAATTATTCCTTGAAATCTCCCGACATTGATGTAGATGAGATATTGAAGAAAAGGAATTAAGACTGAAAAAAGAGATGAATTAAGATAATGGATTGTGATTAGAGAATCGTTATCTCACATTTTTAATAGATAACAGATGAGAAATAAAAATGTAGTTTTACAAATGGTGGCAGCGGTGGGATTCATGTTTCGAAATTTCGAATCTTCTCTCAAATGGGGTTCCAATTTGAGTTCCCGTGGCATTAGGGTGATCCTCTTAGCAGGGATTGCGCGGAGATTTCCGTCGTCAAGTAGGTTCACCAAATAGCACTCCGCAGCTTCATGGAGGGCGCAGATCTCAGCGCCCTGGAAATCAATATCATCCCGGATTTGATCCGTCACTTCTCGTGCAATCCTCTGAAAAGATAGCCTCGGGATCAAAAGTTCCGTGCACCGCTGGTAGCTTCGTATCTCATACAATGCGAAGGTTTCGGTCCGACTATGCGTTTCTTCCTTTTTGGCCAGAGGATTGTCCTTCTTATGAGGCTCCACTTATCTTTCCTTTTTTCGTTCTCTAGCTTGGATTTCTCGTCTTCTCAACATATTACGGATGGTCATATTCGATCTTTCCTGTTCGGATAGATTCTGATTCTTGGTTCTGTTCTTGGCGACTGACTTCCTATGATTTTCAAGCACTTCAACAATTTTAACAACATCGGGTCTCTTAATCCAGAGGATAACTTAAAGGCCAAATTTTGTCTAGAAGTTATCATTACTTCAATTTTTTGGAAACAATTTGGCAAGTCTTCGATTATGGACAGTTGAATTCATACTTCGCGAATGATTTTCTTCCAAAATTCACGAATCATTTATGCTAAATCGTGTATTCCTGAAGATATCCTTAAATAAAATATTCATACAATATTCATCAAATGAATTCAAATTGAAACAAATTTATTCCTTGTTTCAATTCAAAGTTTCTTCATCGTTATCTGTTCTGGCTCTACTACAAATAAAATTCTGAGGCTGTTATTCATTTGGTTTGCGCTTTTATCAGATGAAGACGTTTCGATACCAGACGGAAAACGTAATCTGATTTGGTGGATGTTACTCGTTTAGTAACATGATCTCTTCACGTGACAGCAAGTATTTAAAGAGTCGTATTCAGAGGCGTATTACAGGTCTTAAGTGCATATCACAGGTGTCTATTGCATATTAAATCCTTGCCCATCATCTCGAACCTCCTTTACAATAGAACAAAGTCTTAAATTTCACATCGTGTTAGTGAGTCGTCGATAGTCAGGTAATCGCTGGCAGACAGTTTACCATCAGACAATTGCATTTATTAGGGCGTTTCGAAATTCATCTGGTCATTCCATCTTTGCGATCTGTTGAGTCTATACCTGACACTATCTTATCAACCTGTCAGGTCATTTGTCCACTCCATCTTTGTATCAGGTGACTTCACCTGGGAGTCTGGTGGAGCTCTATCTGAATTGTGAGCTTGGATCAATTTGATATAATCGTCTTGTTTGTTGAATAGTCACATGGTCTAGGACATCAGTCCTGATACCATCATACCAGAATGAACACCGACTTTCTCGACAAAGTGATCCTAAGACAAGCAGTACAGTTATGATATTTTGAATGATGAAGTGATAGTTGTTGACAATGTAGGCCGTGATGGCTGGGTCAAATATTACCTTATCACTCATTTCTCTCTTTCACTCTATGGTATTCGATATTCTGTTATGAAATCGATTGCATTTTGATATTTCTAACTATGATATCTTGAATTATATAGCAAAAATTTTGGAGCAATACTGAAATTCATTAATTGGTCTATGCAAAAAAAATCAAGTCGATGCAAATCTTACCGAAAGATTGATCGCTATCAAGAGATCCGAACATCAATCATCAAACACCGCATACTGAACTGATAACAGAAGCCTTTTACTCGTATCATTAGTCAACGATGGTGTTGTCTCCTATAAGGTAGGCATTGGTGTTAAGAACTCGCTTATAAATGTGGGCAAGATTGCTACAGACATTTTTTGAGGAGGTATTCTCGTATGAGAGGTATGATTTCTGTTGAGATAAGATTCAAAAGCCAATGATAATCAAACACAATAAGCGTGGCTCAACTACCTTGTCAATTGTTGTCTCACATTTGAAACCCAACAGTACGACAACCACTCTCACTGCGACAGCTTATTTTACCGAAGGAATTCCAGCTGAAATGTTGGATGACACCTTGACAGTGTTCACAAATACAGTGGTATTCTTCAATAAATCGTGCCTCACAAGCATCAATATCTGCTTTGAAATATATGCGCGTGTTAAAGCAACTACTCGTAGTAAATCCCACCTCTGCCACCATATTTAGCGATCTCTGCTTCGCACTATTTGCCTGTTATTGCTTTTAAGGACTTTCATCTTCATGGCTCAAATTATCATTTTAAAGAATTTCGAATGTAACAGAGGTTCACCGAGTTGTTAATTATGAGGATTATATTGGATTCATATTAATAGAAAACGCAATGTGCACTACTCTCATTAACTAATTACAAGTTTGTAAGTTAGTGACACAATTTAATAGTGATTTTATTACATTGAGTGCCGATATTTGTATGATTTTTCATTTAGACTTCAAGACATATTTGTATATCACCGAATGCTAATACTTTTTGTGTGCCTAGTAGCACACGAAATTGCAATGTCCTCGACTGCACACTTCGCCCGTCTCTCTCCTCTTTTCAAGAGAGCCAATAACCGGGTCAATGATTTTAATCTCGACGTGATCAATTGAATGGCTGACACTCAAATCCATGCTATTGACTGTCTGTGACAGAGGCATGTGTTATGACAAGACTGCAATCGGTGGCGCCATAAGGAATCTGTCATGCAATCAAAGAAATTGTGTTAAGATTGTTTTTCAATCGCGTTCCGCTGGCAATTACTCAAATCCTGTTTGGAGAGGCAGATATAGCCTATGCTATCCTAGGTTCTTGTCATTCAATCACTCCAGCCCTCATTTTTGTGAGAACCAGATTTCAATATTGATTGAAATGGGAAAAAAATTAATGGAGAATTATTAATATATGGATCTAACAATTAGTCTTGGGCATAGTTCTTCTGCTCTTCTCGAAGTTTATCCACTCCTTCAGCGAGATGAAGTTCTAGAGAGGACTTATTCTTATGATTCTCGTCAGGAGACATCAAGCGAGAAATAGAATCGTTTTTTGGATGTTGTCATGTGTGGTGTCTGACTGCTTATGTCAAACAAGCGGTTAGACAGTCCGCTCCATGTAAGCACACACACCCAACTTTCTATTATATAGAATTTCCTGTTTACTTATTTCTTTACACTACTACCCTTGTTTTTCCTCTTATCAACATCAACTTTTCCACTTTTCCATCTCACTTATGTCTTCAATAGATTTCACAAAATCAATGTGTGATTTAGCTATATCTTTCGATTCTTTGGACGTGGCTTCAATTTTATTAATTTTTCGCTAAATAGCGCTAATTTTCAGCTCGTTATCTTCGATCTATTAATGATTTCTATTTTATTTTTCTAGACATTTATTCTTAATTTGAAAATTGAATATCTGAGCACTGACGTAACGCATATCGCCCATACTTGAACGATATATCAGAAAAATGTCGGAAAATTTTCGTTTCAAAATTCACTGACAGCTACGACTCCTAAAAGTAACGGATTAAATCGCTTTTATAGATTTAATCCCATCTTTGGGTGCTCGATCCGATTGAACATCTAATTTGTCAGATTTTGCCAAATCGTTTGAACCTTTCTATTTGATAATTTAAATCAATTCTGATATCACCATCATCAGCTCATGAATTTTTTTAGGAAATTATTTTGAAATCTGATAGATTTCTTGATCTGATCCAGTTGTGTTTTCATGAATCAGCTAGATGATTCATGCAGCACTATTGAATATTAGAGTCAATAAAATTCATTAAATAAATCGAATGGAGGTGATTTTTCATAAAATGAACTAACATTTCGTTACTACATACTCCGGGAAAGTTTAAAATATAATTGAAATCTTATTCTTTTCCTAATTTTTATTTTATAAAAGTATGTATAATATGTCAATTCGGAAGAACAAAAAGGCTATTGATTCCACGACCAAGCTACTCGAGCAGAAGTTGCGTGACCTGACTGAAACCAATTCTTATTTGTTGATAATTATCGAAATATATTAGTCTACTCCTTTACCACTACTACACTACTACTACCACACCTAACCTTAGAATGTTTCAAGACATAATTATCATTTTCGTTATCGGAATCTGATGATGATATCGTTAAAGTGATAACAATTTAAATAGTCTTGTTAAACATTCTGATAATCAGCTAAAGCTGAGTGTGCCTTTTAAATGTGATCGAATACAATTTAAATATTTTTTAATTTATTTTAACATTACTACATTTTCTATGGCTGACAACTCATTCAATTCTGTTTGAAAAATGAATAAACTATTTATGTTTTATCGTTTGATTAATCATTGTATATATATATTGTTCCTGGCGAAAATTCGTATAGGTTAGCAAGGTATAGGTTGCCCTGGCAATGTTATAATGATAACCTATGATTCATAAATATACTTTAAAGGCGAACATATTGTCAAATCAGCTGTTCGTAGTGTTGGACACCTTCCTAATTACAATCCATATCAGAATCATACAAGCCATTGGTCACTATTCTTGTTCAACATTTGGCTTAAGTACGGCTCGTTTGTGACAATCTTGATCATTATTGTGATCACAGTGAGACAGCAACTGATCATGTTCAGTATTTGCTTCTACGCGATGTCAATCTATTTAAGTCTATTTCTGGTCATAATACTGACGGCCGCGTCGGTCAACACTGCGGCCAATGAGTCGTACAATTCGTTCAATTCATTAACTTCTAACAATGCTCTTGCAATTAATGGCTCAACGATTAAACGCTGTGTTGTGATCAAGGTTAAAGCCGGGCTAATTTCAATGTTTTATGCATTTTTATTTGAATTGAACTAGATCAACACAATGATACAACGAGTTGGCCAGAAGAGAGTCGGATTCAGTTGTTGGTCGCTGTTTAATATCGATTACTTTCGCTGTTATGAAGTAATATTGAAACTATTAGCATGATCAATTATTATCTTGTTTGTTTTACAGATCATTTCACTGCTTACGATGTTTTTCTTGAGAATTTATGAGTTTGCAAAATAGATTAGAAATGAATTGATTGCAAAATGAGTGAATAGTATTATTGATAAGTTATAAAACTGACTCGCTAATAAAATAAAATAATTTTCGTTAAATTATGGGTCAATTAAAATCTGATTCATTACAATCTGGTCAGTCGTATATGAATAGTGAAATTTGTAATGATAGAGTAATTTGTAAACCATTTGGCGTTGAATTCAGAAGAATGTATCTGTATGTGAATAATGATATTAATTGTTTACAAGATCCAATCCAATAATTATCATTCCACTATAGCTTGATCTAGCACTTTTTGATTATGATTTGTCCGACAAGGAAATGATATAATATCAATAACAATTTCTACGCCTACTGTATAATTGCTTTCTCATTGTTTTGGTCATTTGTGAACATTGAATAATTCAAGTGATGAGAATCGAGATAATTATCATAATTAGCACACAAAACAAAGAACTGAGCATTGAGGCTAATGATACATATCTGGTTACTCGTATATAAAAAGTTAAATTTTTAAGTAAAATTACAGTCAATAATTGATTCATATGACAAAGGGGCTAAAAGAATAGCGTATCTCACTGCGCATGTCTCACACATTGCGCCCAATGCACGCTTAAGGAGCGGTAACATTGGGCGCTTCAATATGAGTCTGAGAGCCGACTTACGCTATTGTTTTAGAGAGTTTGTCATATGCATACTGATTCAATTTTGAAAATTTATTTTATTTTAATGTAAAATATGTATATTCATGCCGATGATTATCGGTAGGTCTACATGTTTAGAGCTTTTGTTGTTTTATTATTGATTACAAATAGAAATTTTGGTTCGATATATCTTTTTGATAATCTATCCAGACACTTTTGGACAAACTTCCTTTTGTACGACACTCTGAAAACAAATGGTCAATAAATTCAA
>JAQGBE010001301.1:0-11700 GCA_034698225.1 Scheloribates latipes | reverse complement strand
ACCCTTTGCTATTTCTCGGACCCTGTCTAGGGGGGGATTTTCCAAATTTTCGGCTCCAGGGGGGGGGGTTTTGGAATACCCCCCTATTCCGCTACCCTGATTTTAAACACAAGTCTTAACTTCGATTAAATGAGTTCTGCGTTCAATCATAAGTTTCGCGCCTTTGAGTGAAAAGTTTCATTCATTTCAAAGTCTATTTAATGAAAGGCAAATCAATTTATCTCAAAATTGTGGGACAAGTGATGTGTCGTTGAGATGTTAATAATGTAAATACTAATCGAAGAGAGAAGAGATTCGAATCTTCCAACAAATATTACATTAAAATATGTGTTTATCTAAAAATAACGAATCGTTAGAAGTTTTAAATGAAAACAAATTCGATAATCACTTTCCTCTTGAAGTGCAAACCAATGATTGGTGTTTACACCACATTAAGCACAACATATGCAGCAATAGATTAATCACATGAGGACTAAACCAATTGTAGAATAGAATCGATTGTTTTAGAGGAAAATATTCTGAAATGAGTCGAGAAATTAATTGACTCTCAAATAAGGAGTCATCTCATGAATAAATATGCCATCGATTGTAACAAAGAACGCATAAACGAGATTCACCAGATTCACCATGAGGCAAAATTAACGAAACAGAGAGCAACTCATTATTGCAATCGCCAATTCACACATCCAATAGATTGAGCTCAAGACAAGACAATACAAACCTTGGTCATCGAAAAAATGCGGACAATTGTTGACAAGAAGATCATAGAAGTCATCGTCGGTGACATTGTCGTAGGGCGCGTGTACTTTGTGGCAAGGTGCGTTCTTGTTGGAGCCGTCTTTGTTTGTGTTCTTGCAAATCGAGTCCATCAGACATGTCTTCTGCTGTCCGTCGGCATCGACCGACTGACTGATTATAAGAGGGGTCGCGAAGGCGAGCACAAGGAGTGACAAAATGAGTGGTGAAGTGGTGAACATTGTTCGGTCAGATTGTCTGAGAGTGAAACTAACAGTAAAACACAGCAGAAAACAGTTGACACGGAATTGATATCACGTCTGAATGCCGTCTAATGTTTGCATCGCTCGCTGTTTGACTAAATTAAATGAAAGTCAACTCAAGTCTGTCAGCCGTTGCGGGAAATTGCGAGGAAAGTGGTGTCCAAGTCATCAGTCAGTCAGTCACACACTCACAACGAATATCAGATAAAGACAATACTTTGCGAGCAATAAAACTTGGTTTTAATGATCAAAACTTTTTAACCGACACTAGTATTGGTCGCAATCAGTGACAGCGATAGCGAAGCGTTAATTATTGGCTCCGATGTGAGTGATGTCACAAATGTAGTCCAAAAACAGATCAAAACTTAAAGGATTTTCTGTTTAAACAATGTTTTGTAAACACTTTTATTAAACAGTCGACTGAAATGAGTGGAGAAGTGAACTGAGAGTGAGATTCAGTACTAAAACCAGTGGAAAGGTATGCCTTCGGGCCGTACGCTCACTGACGGCTAGTTTACCTTCAAATTGATTATTGAGAGTTGAGAAGCAGAGACAGAACTGAAGCGATAGATCCGACAAATTCTGGTTCACATCTCAACACAAACTCTGATTGAGTTCTTCGCTAATCTGAAGCACATTATGTCTGATCTGACGATAAAAAAGTTGGGTCGAGTCATGAGTTTTATTATTGTTTTGTTTGTGTGTTTTCAATGAGAAATCGAATTCAATCAAAGTATTTCACCGGTCATCCGATCGCCAGATAATTGGACTGAATGTCTGAAATGTTTGAGAAATATAGTTATCGCTGGGATTGCAGACTATCTCGCGATTATAGCTAAAACTCACCTCTAATGTGAAATCTAAAGCCAGGTATTTGTGTTGGTATGTCAGGCCTCGGGGGCAGTCCTGCCAGCGCTCACTCATTCGACTCCAACGTCACTCCACTTGAGGCCCAACACAACCACCGAATTGTTGACTGATTTGAGCCAACAGTCAGTGAAAGCCGTTTCAGCTCTCAATTCGTTAGCACTTCCGGACTTAAATCTAAATTAGTTTTCTGTTTGGCATTACTTTTATTATTGTTATTAAACTTTTATTTAATATCACTCGAGAACTGATTTATGTTTACATTTGATTCGTAAATAAGAACTAATGTTACTCTCATTGAAACAAAATAACATTTCCTTTACTCAAACACTACTTTACGAAAGCGTTTAACAATTTGTCGATCATTTGATTACTCGGTTTGCGATCAGAATTCAAATTAACTCATAATTATGATTAATTTGTGTATCGTGTGATACACACTCACCACCAGGACAATTATATTACAGATATAGATACTATATCAATATTACAGCACAAACTACATCCATGCTAAATATATGAATGCACGAATCAAAGAATAAATACAATAAGTTTTAATATATTGTGTTAATTAAGTGAAAAGTGTTATCTTGATTGTCACTATTTTGATCGATTATCACGATTTTAAAGTTAGAATAACCTTTAATTTACAATAACAATCATCAATAACTATGATCAAGATAATTTGTCACTGATTCGATAATTCATTGACATTGCTTTGGGCACTGTTCGACTGGAACTTTCAAATTAGAAAACTTATCGCTCGTCGTATTTCGAATGGAAAGTCCATGAAATTTCCTTAACAACATTTCCAAACGCATTTCTATCAAATATTCGTTGGTCACGACAATGGAATCGCCAAAGTGAAACATTTATGTAGAAATGTTCGCGATATTGAAACATAATCTAGTCATTTTTTGTTTTGATGTTAACAAGACAAATATGTTTATCGATTTCCAAGTGTTTCTTTATTTGCCTACTCAGCGAGCAAGGGTACGAAAGTACCCATATTCAGATTTTGCGCCATTATCAACCTGGAAACAATATAGCAACCAAAATATCTTCACAAAATACATGATAAAAATTATGATATCAATTAACCCCTTTAATGTGAAACGAGTATGCGATCATGCTAATGTGTACTGATTTAGCTGGATATAACTCTCCACTATATAATTCTTAACAAATAGTACGCGTTACGGGATAAAAGTTACTAGGTGAGTAGGTTTGGTTGTGTGCAAATCTAAAATTAAAACTCAATATTTATACTTGATAATACTTTTTACGACTCAAAGTGCAGTATCTAATTTCTTCTGTGCAAATATTCATATGATATTCATATTCGTACAATAACAGACATGATTACTGATTTTTCCAAATTCTGTATAGAATCCCAATTAGAGAATTTAAGAATAAAGAATTAGAATCTCAATTTAACTATCAAACTATTGGATAGTTCTCTGAAATTAGATATAAATTTTTATATTAGAAGCCAATCTAACATTCACCACAATGTTAGAGCATTCACCATTTCTAACAATAAGCTGAGCATGCAACACTTCCATTTTTATCAATTGAATTGAATAACTGCCAACAACTGGACACAAGACATATGCAGCCCTACTTCTTCAGTCTCGGCTCGAAGTTAATCGGCGTTAGACTCGAATCGTCGGAATTTCTACACTTGTTATCAATGCTCGGTTTGCGAAGACATTCATTCCAATTGAGTTCGCGTCTCATTTACCGCGTCGTCAGTCTATTTGATGTCAATATCTGCCGAAATGGACAAATCTTTTCGATTCATATCTAAATCAATAAAAATGATTCGGAACTAAAACTGTTTTATTAATTAATCTAATTTGTTCTCTAATAACATTTGAAACGCTGAATGGAATGTCCTTTGCATTCCATGTCACACGAAAACGTCGGACACATTATTGTATTTGTAATGATTTGCTCTGATCTTCGATAGAACAGCGAAAATAATTTTGACGACAAGTTTCTCTCCGATCACCGCAATCGACAATCTCTCGAATTGGGCAATAATTCTGTGTTTCCAGTGACCGGGAGTGCAGTACTCGAGGCCTACGGTCTTCATGGCAGCGACGACATAGTCTTCTACGGGAACGGCCATAAAAGGTAGGGTAAAGTTGGCGATCAGTTTGGTCTTCACTTGATTCGGGACTACACTCTGAAAGGTAATTCCTTTGGACTCGTATTCAATGGCCAGACTTTTGGACAGTTGGGAGACGTATGCCTTCGCTGTCGGATAGAAATCAATTAGATTATCAGTCAATTAACGGTCGGATGACAACAAACAGGCGCAATAAGATGAGAACAAAGGGAAGGGCTGTTCCCCGGCCTGAGACGACACTGTTATGACAACTCCTCGGCCTTTGATCAGCATTTTGGGCAAAACTATTTCAAGCATTTTGATGACTGACATCACATTGACGTTGAAAATGCTTTTGTTAGCACTTTGAGGTGTTTTGTGGTAGTATTCGGGGATCGGATACATCGTTCCCACGTTGTTGACCAAGACATACACCTCTGCCAATGGGATCAACTCATCGGCAATGGTCTGATAGGTCGAGACGTCTGTTTGGTTGAAGTCAACGCAGATTGTCTTCACCTATTGGAACACCAATAATGGTTATCAAGAGTTAAAACTATAGAAATATTCACCTTTTGTTCGGGTTTGAGGACATTCTCCAAATTCTTTCGGGTGTTATTGAGTTTGTCTCGATTTCTGCCAATTATAACCAAGTTATAGCCAATTTTGCCCAATTGCTTGGCATATTCCAAACCGATTCCATCGGTAGCGCCAGTGATGACGGCCCAGACCTCGTCGCCGGTGTGCCAGCGGACACCGAAGCCGAGTTTGTGACCGAGGGAACTGTACCACCACTGCGACAATAGCACAGATAATGCTTTGATTATTATTATAACGAAGACTAGACTCTGTAAAAAGTCTAGAGACAAACACAACGGCATTGCAATCAATCCAATGGCATAACTGAGCGTCGATTCAGAGAAAACAGAAAACAGAACCGAATCGATAAATTCGGAGAAAATAGCAATTTATTAGGTTTGCATGACTCGAGACGTCAGTTGATTCTAAAACAATTAATTTATTGCTATAGAAACCTAAACTCAACTTAAACTCCAATTAATATTCAGGCGATTTCACAATTTTACAAAAAACTTAGACCACTTTTGTCAGGATTTGAGAGACATTATAATAGCTTTTCGGCCACTTTCTGCCTGAAAACGGCCGAAAAGACTTAAAGTATTGGACTCCAGGACCTTTTGTGTCTCCCCATTGGGCACAGTATTCGTGTGCGTCATCGACTCGGACCGACCCTAAGGCCAGAGGTTACCCAAACGAGTGACCGCTCGCACGTATACCTCGCTATCGGTCTCAAGATCTAACCCCTATTCTCCTTCAATAGTGGGCTGAATTGAATTGTCAAATCACAGGCAGCCTTAGAATAGTTTGCAAGAACTTACCGAAAAGAAAGGCCAATAAAGCTTTGACACATTGGACACTGGATTAGAGCATAACACAAGACATTTACGAAAAATTAGTGCTACCGAACGGAGAATATTAAACTTTTATTAAATTATCGCTTCAATTGTTGGATAACTTGATTGATGTTTCGCTGGTAATTGTGGGACAAAAAGAGCGAATGTCAGTTATATCACAGAAATAGACCAATTGAAGGCAAATTGAAATATCCTTGGCTTCCAATTGAGAGACAAGAGTTTTCTGGTCACAAAATTTGGAGACTTCAGTCCACAAGTGAATGACAACATCAAGTGATTCCAATCGATTGCTTTATTTCGTTAGTGTTTTATCAAGAATTGACTGAAAATGCAGAGATTAAAGGATAATGTCTTCAAAGACAAAGATGTCTTCGAAGTATTGTTCCAAATGATACGAACAGTTCTCGCGTTTTGCAATTGCATAGTAATTATATCGTCGATTGTGTTGATGTTCGCCGGAGAAGACCTGGGCGAACCGGATCTGATCCAAAGCCGCAAAATGGTTGTTTACGTCTGCATCATTCTTATGCTGGTCGGTATCCTCGGACTTGTGGCCACTATCCTCGAACACATCGGTCTTTTGGTCGCTTACGCCGCGCTCTGGACAGTGATAGCTGTCATCAAAGCCATCGAATTAAGAGCCGATAACTGTCTGTCGTTTGTGATCGCGATTTCGATCATCATCTGCACCATCGCCTACATGGCACTGATCCGACACATCCTCCAAGTCAATGACGGCATTTTATTGAGCAGAAAATTGAGCAGGAGAATTGCTGGCTGATTTGCCGCTTACTAATACAAATTATTGTCCTAAAAATCTCAATGAAATGTATGAGAACTGAATAACTAAAAGAAGATATTTAAAAAATTAAACAACAACTTTGAGAATTTGAAATAAAGTAAAATGACTTCATATGAAAGGAATATGAGTTGTGATCCGTCTCTTGTCGTCACCAGATTCAGGGAATTTCATATTCCAGCGCCGGTCCAAAGCCAACCCGACATCCGATACAGTAATTGCATTCCCTGTTCTCAGTTTAGCCAACTTCGAGGCCAGACTAGCAGTTTGTGCGATGAAGTTTTCTCCGATTTCTAACAATATGTCGGTCACATTGTCTTCAAACTCGTGGTCGACGCTAACTTCGGCCAAAAAATCTTGTAATGTATTTGAATGGACACACGATTCGTGTTTCGATTCTTTGGTTTCATATTTCTTGATTGGTTTGTCCACAGAATCGGTGACTTCATTGTCGTATTTGACATCATTCCAGGCGAGCGATTGATGTCTATTATTCACGGATCGATTACTATTCGTTGAATCGCTTAAAATTGAATCAATTGGTGAATTGGTCGACACCGACGACGAGAGGCTGAAGATAGCGCTGTCCTCGAAATCGTTGCTCAGTTTGTGACACTTCGACTCATCTGTTTGTGATTCGTCTGATTCAGAATCGGAAGACAGCGAAAGATCCAAAGACTCGCTAAGACTAGATTTCAATTTGAGAAGAGAACTTTCTCTTTTGACTGTTTGGTTCGGTCGCCAACCCTTCTCTTGATTTGGTCTCCGACTGAAGATATCTTTCTTGAAACTCGCCCGAAGAAGTTTCCTTTTCGGTGAGCTTTGAAATTGTGGCCGAAATTCCGAAACACATGTCTTCACTCGTTTATTATCCTTCGGTTCGATATTGTTGAGGCGCTTCGATGTACTGTTAGGAGGTTTGTTCTCGTTATTCAATCGCTTACTTCTTCGCAACATTGCTCTTAAATAAAAGAAAATTAATAAATAGAATTTAAAAGCTCAATATTACCTTGGTAAGTGTGAGATTATGAGAGCAGTCACTTGAAAAATGCAATATTAGACACGAATCGCGTTTATATTTTGTATTTCGATTGTGTTTTGCAATTTTGGTCCTTTCAAAACTTGAGTTAAATTGATAGCAAAACTGACAATAAGTGACATTTGAATGTCTGCACACCAATGGACACAATGTGTACCAACAGTGAGATCATCCCAGAGAGTAATGACCTGATTATCCATGAATTGATGTCAAGTGGACTGAAGCGACAGTTCGGCTCATTTGCACTTCACCTCCCATCAAATGGCGAGTTTGGACTGGAACTGAAATCACCAAAAGAGTAGTCTTAACCAAAATAGACTAGAATGCCCAAGGACTGACCTGACGTTATGTATTTTCCAACTATGTTTCATAGTATTGCTCGGGTTGTACTCCATTCGGACATTAAAGGCATAATTATTTAACTGTTAATCAACTGATAGTCAATGGAAAGATTGGCTTTGTTTTTACTGATAGTTTCCTCGGTATAGTTTGAGCTATAATCTCACCTTTACTTTAGACATTTGGCGACCAGACGTTATACCATAAAACGACTCCAACCAAAACCTTGTTTCAGACTATTTGTAAACATTAATATATTTATTAAAAGATTGAATTAATTCCATCATTTAATCAATATATAGGTACTAATGATTCATTACTTTTACTAACTGACAGCAAATACTTTAAATTTATCATCAAATTAACTGATCAGTGATCAGGACTAAAAATAAATACAATTTAATTAATAACTGGACTGATCGAGTTCAAAGTAACACGGAATCGCAATCCTAATCAACGGCACATTCGATCGGCAATAATATTTGATAAATATTTTCGGTTTCCATCAAAATTTGTTTTCAACTTTCAGTTGTGAACCAATTTTAAAAATTATATTTACTTCAAAATCTTCCAAAAGGCGTTTAAAGTTAATCGATATCACAAGAAAACTGAATAATTTTTTCGAAAGCCGTTTCGCATTTGAATTTCTGATAGAAATGTCTGAAAAGTTTTAAATTATTAATAATTAATTATAAAGAGGTTTTAAATAATATTCAAATTTATAAATAAATAGAGCCTTAACTTAGATAACATGTTGCGACAGAGCGACCCTGGCTGTTGCCCAACGGTGCAATTATGCCGATTGAGCATGGCCAAATTGCGTTCGTCACACTTTCACGCAGCTTATTAGCAAAAATAATATAATTACGAACCCATTGTCTGTTCGCGGCTTTCGGTTGACAAGTCTTTCAACAATTATCACAATCTTCTCATTAATTACAAGCGTTTGACATATTTTACTGTCTATTGACTCATCGTTTTTGAGGTAGAAATGAGAATAAAAACCAAAATTGAATCAAAAAATTTCAAATTATTGTTCAATTGAATTGGAAATAGTCGGCAATCAATGGTTTGATAATTTCTTCAGATATGTCTGACAACGCCTCAAATTGAATTTGACAAATACCTCTCAACGAATGTGCATTTCATTCCCATAAATGACTTTATTAATTATTTCCCGAAGAAATTATTTCATTAACGAAACATTACATCAGAATTGGCGCCACTGCCAGAAGTCAGACCCACCGCCAGATTCGGAGTATAAAATATAAATGAAATGGAATTTTTTCTCAATTTGTGTCAATATTAATCACAAGATGTTCTAATCATAGGAACATTTTGGTTGAGGAAGGGATGGAACGGATTAATTGAAAATAAATTCATCAAAAACTGAATTATTTAAGGCCAGAAAAGCGAATAAACAAAACGAGTCGTGAATTGTTTGACTCGATAGGCCTTACCTCTCAATTGAATCGTCTTTCGGTTCATTGAGTTAGCGAACAATGAATTAACAAAAAGACAATTAAATATCCGACGAATTACTCGTTAATCACATACTTTATATTTCTTGAAGAATAAGATTATTTTCATTCAATTACTTAAATACTGGGATCAGAGTTCGTGTGAATTATTACTTGTCTGTCAGTGCCGGCAGTCCTTCCCCTTCTCTGTCGCTCTATTGGGAAGCAATTGATTGATTGCATCGAAAACACAATTGAATTCTAAATAATACGGAATTTAAGTGAATGTAGAGCTCTGTCAGAGATAAGGACAGACACAACACAACAGACAAGACTTTGTTTTGTTTGCCATATTTTACAATATTGTTAATAAAATTTGAATAAAACTCAATTTATTAACAATATTAACGTTAAATAGTTTAAAAGTGTAATGACTTATAGAGCGGTGCTATTAGTGGTCGAGTTGTCAGTTGATGTCGAGTTGTCCGCCATTGTTGTGGCCATTGTTGTGTTGGCCATCATTGTCGTGGTTTCGGTGTCTGTTGAGTTGGCGGACGTATCGGTGGTGTTGGCGCCGCCACTGCACACACCGCCCGAACACATCTTAATTATGATGAAAATTATTAGTTTACGAACGCTTGGGATGTGATATGAGATTGAGATCAAAAACAAAACAGATTTTACATAAAATGATTGATCGTCTCTAATGCCTAATTAAAGCCTTAAAACTTATTAAATATTTACTGAATTAATGAGTAATTTCCTTAAATCTCGAGCTCTTCTCTGCGAGACTTGACTTCAGAAAACATCTAAAATCCGTAAATATTTGACTTTCTTTTGAGGCTAAACATTAAAGACATTTGAATCGAGTTTTTCGTATTTCGTATTATAATTAATGTATTTCTGCTCTAAATTCTCTCCGAAATCGTAATTATTTAATAATCGTTTGGCAAACGTCTAATCGTTGAATCAATTTAGTGTGAATTTGTTTTAGGCTATCAGTGGGGGACAGTAGGGGTCGAACCCCCTCTCCCACTATTGATGAAATAGGTTGCCATTCGTTATGACTTGTTATTCCAAATCCAAATCAATCGTAACAACAGTTTTCCCTCTCTTCACAACTTTCGACATCTTTTGTATTCGAGGCCTATCTCTCACTTGACTTCAGACTGTCAGACATGAAGTGCTCGATCTGGAGGTCAGCCAACGATCGCAACCATTATTGCAGTCATTATTATTGGTTTCACTTATATTAATATTTGAGAAATTGTTTGCCAAATCTTTTTGATCTAATTATTCGATTCGAATGAATATTTGATTTATTGCCGCAAAACAACGAAATAATTGTTTCGCTTTGGATATGATTTTCCGATTTTTCAGTCGATAATATGAAAATGAATTTTAATGCAAGTGTTTTGGCCTTAAGTTCTCTGAAAAGCCATTGCAAAACCATTGATTAGCATTGGATTACTTACTCCCGTTTGAGCACAGGTTGAGTTGTCCGGCATCTGAGCAGTGAAAATGCTGCCAAGAACAATTGCCCGAGTTCGTATTGCTATAGGAGACGAACAAACCAGTTATTAGTCCACGTCTTGGCAAACATTAATTTATTGCTTTATTTTAATTGATTATAAAACCATTTATTGCCGCATATAATATGGGAATTATTTAATAAATTATTAGTTTTCGCGGCAAAATTGAGCAAGTATTAATAATACACTACTACTACTACAGTAGCCTAGGTAGTGACAGGAGCTGAGTAATACTCACTTCCAGCCAATATTATTTGGAACCTCTGGAGCATCTGTTGCTGACAAATCACTTCGCATTCATTCTCTGTGTTTAACTGCAAATTTCAATCCAGTGATTAGACAAAGCAAGAAATTGATGTAACATTGATGTTAATGTTGATCTAATCTGATCGAGATAAACAAATGACGCGCTAACTTATAACTCTGGTCACGGGCGCCGAAGGAATAGTTCGGTTCGCACATTAGTTTGTTTGTTTCAGTACGGTTTCGAGAAGTAATCATTGATTACTAATCAAGCACAGTTGGATAGGAACCAACTGTGATTGGTGTGAGTTTTTGGACGATAAATATTTAGAATTCCTTCTCTATTGTCTGACCTAACCATCTAATACAGTGCCAATCAAGACCAGAGACATACCCCGACGGCCCCAATATAGACGACGCCATCGCTTTCAGTACAGTTGTTGGCTGTCATGCAGGCCGTGTCGTACGGACTCACTATCGACGAGGCATTGGTTGAGTTCACGTCCACCGGAATCGGTTCGATCGACGGCAGTGTCTGTCCGTCGATGACTGCGACAACTTTGCCATTGGGTTAGTGAGGGTTACACAAAACGGGTTGCGATTACCTGCGAAATACACACAAAGTGCGACCGAAACAACTATCACACTGGTCATTGTGATTGTGGATTAGGATTGTGTCCGATGGAACAATACAAGCAAATGAGAATGACGATTGTCATCGCCAGCCATTTATAGCTAGCAAAGTGATGCATCATGATGAGTCGCCCGACCAGTGCTAACCTTTCCTATGCTGTGAACGCTATTAATTCGATAGCATTTACCTCGAAAGTCGTGATTTGAGTTCAGTTTCAATATAGAAAGCACAGAAAATCATAAC
>JAQGBE010001300.1:0-11702 GCA_034698225.1 Scheloribates latipes | reverse complement strand
ACTATACAGTGCTTTGCATTCATTCAGTGCATTCATCGCATACTCTCTTTACTCTCTCTTCTCTTTACTCTCTCTCTCTCTCTCTCTATGTCTTTGTCTGTATATAAACGGATAATGAGTGCAAAGAGTAAAGAGTGTTCACAACTGTTGTAGTCTTGCGTTGCGTTTAATTCATTAATGCACTAAAAGGGAGAATAGAGGCTAAAGTGACGGCTGTTTTCAATTAAATATTCATTAATTAATTGACTTAACAAAACCGTTGCTTTTGTTACGTCTGGATTGTTAATTAGGAGTCAATTAAAGTGTCAGCAGGGACAATTATATGCAAATGAATAGAGAGCACGCATTAGTTAGCTAAACACATACGACATACGACATACTGAGCGCAAAGCACTATTATATCTATAGAGGCCTTAAACCGCTTTAATTACCGACTATATAGCGGTTGAGTGTAGAACCCAATCACACATCCATTGCCTGGCATTGTATTGCATGTATTGCTCGGATCCACACATCGGCACAGCCTTTGGCTTCACTTGTCTTTTTCGGGATCATTAAGTGCACTACAATTAAATCTAATCGAAGCAAAGGCAAAGAAAAAGCCTAATGAGTCGTGAAAAGAGTAAAGAAAAAACTTTTGCCGATACCAAAGCCCCAAATCTTAATGACAGTGCTTCTCATTCTTGCCGTCAGAATTATTTTCTAACCATTTTACTCGAGTCAGACCCAAGTGAGCCCCAGTCAACTGAGCTGAGCTAGCCACTTCTTTTAAGAAAACACAGTCAAAGGAGCATAATATGAGAACAGCAACTCTCCTCGGCCTCTCTCCTGGTCTCTCCCCCTCATTGTCTGTGAATCCGATTGAGTTAAGACCAATTCGAGCCATGATTTTCATTATATGTATCCATTGTTCGGATCACTCACAGCAGGCTTTTAATGGTCGCTCATTTCATTTCTTTCCTTTCATTTTTTTGCTCTGTAATTAAAACTAATTAATTATCGCAATGAATGGCTTTGAGAATAAGAACAAAATTGGTGTAAACTAATAGCTGTGGACAGAGAGGCCGAACCCCACCCTTGGATACCATTGAGGACCTGTGCGTCACTACTCTTCTCATTTGATTTGATTTTTTGCAAACGCGATACCAATCAATAAAAAAAATCTCTTCTCTCGCCACTCATTGCAAGCAAATTCTCTTCTCTAATGTATTCAATATCTTTCGGTGAAAAATAATTTTCTAATTATTTTACGCAATATTTCATTATTTTTGATAACCATCTCCGATAAAAGTCATTAGCCGTCGAATTTCAAAATGACTTCAAATGAGTGTTTCGTATACACTCTCGTTAGCGAAAGTCGTTTGAACAGCGATACGATCCAAACTATGCCAAACTGTGCTAGTTCTTAGCTCATTGCTCATTGCCAGCTCATTCGGGCTCATATTGAGTCTCATCTTCACCGCTCACTCCAATCAATCTACTGTTATCTCACCAAAAATTAAATCTCACTGCCATTGCATCGCAAGAATGAGACCAAAACTGTTTATTTGTTGTTATTGCCAGAAGAGTGGTCTGATATCAGCTGCCGAGATGTCCAGCAACTGGTTGTGTCCTTGGCTTTCGCTCTCATCGCAAACCCAGTGAAACAAAAAACCTGAAATCATGTCAATTATTTCCTATCATAGGTTTGAGGCGAAAAAATATTACGAAAAATACCCGAAAATGAAACAAAAAATTATTGAAACTCATTTCGCTTTTGTCTTTACGTCATTCATAAGTGTTGTCCAAAGTTTTAAAGAGTTTTGATGTGACGGCAGATGTTTTTTAGTAACAAGTAATGCAAGAAATTATAATTTAGCGGATAATAAGATTCGTTAAAATTAAAGCGAATAACGAATTATATATTTTCAGGCATTCAATCGATTCTATGAATATTTATTAATGAATAGAAGCTCTGATTTTGAGTCTCATTCGTAGTCGAAAATGCGTGCGACTGAGAGCCGACGCCAGACATCAGTGGCACACAAATTAAAGTTTTCGAAACTAATTACACAATTTGTGTGCAAAACAATTGCGATTCGCGAACAATAAATCAAAATATTTTTCATATATTAATGCGTTTCGTATATAAATGTTTTTCATTACAACAAAAGTCCTTTCACTGAATCAGAGAATTATTTTTTCGCTTCGAAGCGAATAATAAGAAAGTGTTGAACAGAGAGAACGAGAAAATTGTTTGTAATTTGTAATGTTCTGAATGTTCTCTCCGTTTGCGACTCATTCTTCATAAAAGTTTGAGTTTGTTCTCAAAACATTAGGCCTTTCAGTGAGACTTCAAATTAGATCTGCCGTTAATGTAATGAATAAATTCTTATTTGCATTCGACAGACGCTATAATTTGTTTTCATTTAAAATATAATGAGTTTTTGTTTAATTAATTCAAATACTTAAACAGCAGTTTCGCAAGAAAATGAAAAAAAGTTCTTTTAATTTATAGCATGCGATCAATAATTGGTTGGCAGAGGAAGAGAATGGAAGAGAAGAGCAGAAGAAGTTCTCTCTTCTAATACAATAGAAGTTCCAATATTTTAATTGTAAATGCAGTGCAGTGTTGGACGACATTCATGAATATGCAAGCCTTCGAAGGTTTGGAAGGTTTGGAAGCTTTGCAAGTATTGGAAGCGCTTCTGAAGCCCAAGAAGTAAAGCATTTGGGGATAAATCAATTAACTTTTTCCTTACGTAATGGCACATAAAATCAGGGTATTTCGGAAATTGCCTTAAACGAACTTAGCTGTAGTGGATGCGCACTGGCGGACCGGCACAGCAGCGAATAATCATCAAGGTTAGATTAATCAGTAAGAGCTTTAATTGCGTTCGGAGCCAACTCTTTGTCTGTCTGTCGAAGAATCCGCTCTATAAATGGTGAGAACACAGAGACAGAGACTGAGAGAGACAGAGAGATAGAGCCCAACGATAGTTGTGTTCGTCTAATGTACGCCAAACGACAATAAAAGCAATTTTCAAAACAAATAGCTTTCGTTTGATTATAGTCTTATTAATTAGTCGAGTGTCATGCAAAAAGTCGAGAGGTTGAGAGGTTGAGCCCATAATTGGCTCAGACAAAGGCCTCCCTTTCCACTGCACGGCTGTATTAGAGCTGATTTAAGTCAATAATTAAGTGAAACGCGTCTCATATGTGACGGCAGTCGTCGGCTGATGCGATGCCGTCCGTAATAAAGCAATTATTATTAGCGAAAGAGATGTCAAACAAAGTAATTATAATAACAGCTATTATTGATTATAATTTGTGCCGAAGTTCTGCGACTAAAGCAAACATAATTAAAATAAATGCATTTCGCAATCAAATGAGACGAAAACAAACAGTTCTCTGATTTAATGAAACCAAATATCATTCAATAGAAAATGTTTGGCCAATAATAGCAAAACACATATCATTTTTATATCTATTTTGCATTTGTTTATCATTTACTCGATTCTAATACTAATTGATAACTCGTGTACTCGTTATCGATGTAGTCGTCAATCGTTTCTATTGATTAGTTGATTACTAAATTAGTTGTTGTTTGGCCTCAACTTAATAATACATCCATAGAGTGTCCAAGAGTTTACACAAATCAGCTTTAGTTGTGTGACAATTCTGAATAATCAATTCAATTGGCTTTTAGTGTATTTTTGTTTGACTTTTGTTCGCAAAAAATATTAATTTTATTTTTCAGTCCTTGGAATTAGAATTTTACAATATTTTCAAAAAACACATTAAGCCGTAAAAGCATTTAGAATTAAATGCAGAAACGAGTCCACTAGTCCAATGAGTCCAAGGCACTTCGGATAGAGACGTACAATATGAAACGCCAAGATGATCGTCACATAGTTTGTTCAGCTTCACTGAACAGCTGTTTGTTTACCAATTTCCAGCCTAAATGACAAAATCATTATTACATCAATTAGTTCTATACATTGTTCTATACAACTAGTCTATAGTACATATTGTATATATAATCCGCTGGTGAGGCAAATGGAGGGCCAATTAGCCCCAATGAGGCCACCTTGCTACCACCTTGCTTACACCGTTCAACTAAATTAACAAACTCTAAGCCCGAGCAGAAGTGAGCGAAAACAGCGCCCGAACGCCACAAATTGCTGATTAGGTTAGTCGAGCGCTAATATTATTAATTGGCAGATCTGGCGAATAAATATTCTCCTGATTTGTGTTAATACTCTTATTTAATTAGAATATTCGGTCCAAAGATTAACTAATTTGTGTTAAAACCCGAATAAGAGTTGGCAATAAAACCTAATTAAAGAATTTGCGGCGAATGTGAGCCCAAACGGTGTAATAATGTTAATAATGTTGTAAATTATATGTATTTCGTCCGTAAATCATATCAGAGGCCATACGTCTCTGTCTATAGCACTCAAAGCTTTTCATTTAATTAAAGGTAATTAATTAAATTTTCATCGGACAGAGTCAGACACGGCTCGAGTCGACGTCGAGTGCCGACTAAGCCCTGAGTCGATCGCATATTACACACATTGAGCCATATTTATAGCCCAGGAGTCAATCTCTTTGATTGTATGCGTGTTTGCGACAGATATTATGCAAATATAATTAATAATATAATATCCGACTCATAATTATCGATCAAATCACTCAAAATTGTTTAATTAATTAAATTCTTTGTCATTTCACTCAAACCTGAGCCGACGTATCGCCAGTCAAGTGCTCTGAAGGAGTGTTCGGTGTCTTACGTGAAGTCGGTTTTGCATTATTCTGATTATTGCTCTCAAGAAATGCCATTTTCGATGCCTTTTCCTTATTATTCAAACAAACTGAGGGCTCGTAAGCGGAGAACAATCGCACAAAAAGTTATATTAATTTTAATTACGTTAATGTTTTGTAGCCTTCAGTTCGGTCTCTGCGATGAAAATATGAATTACATAATGAATTATATTCTCAATTCTGAGAGCAATAATAATTATTTTTCATTTCGCCGTCAATTTATTGTTCTTTTTATTCTCTAATTTCAAAGATTGGTATAAATTATAGATAATTATCAATACGTAATACCAAAGTAAATAATAGATACATAAAAATCGATTTCATTATGTTTTGTATTTGCTTTCAATGAATAAATTATTGGTTTTGACTACAATTGAATTAATAGTCGTCGAAATACGAGTTTCCAATGGTTTGGGAAATCATTTTTCATATCAGAGATGGTTAGGAAAGACGTTCGCAAAAGGCTTCCTCTCATTGTCTGCGATCGTAACGTAAGGATCGCTCTCTTTGTTTGTCACGGATTGCGCTCAAAAATTCCCTGTTTTTCACTTTCACTTTAATTGACTGATTTGTCTAATTTGCCAATCATTGATCGATTGCTGGATAGTTCGTCTTCAAGACAATGACTAACTAACCGAGAATTTCCCTCTCAATTGATGCAATAATTTTCCCTAATATTCATTATTTTCCTCAAAAAGTCATAAATTAATATTCGAGACAAAACTCGGCGATAATGCAAACGAACCGAAAATAGAATTCGAAGTATTGAAGCAATTATTTTGAAGAAATGCAAAACATATTTGACGGCAACTGAGGAGCGCAGTGGTCAGTGGCCAGTGGTGGCCATCGGGTCGGGTCCACCCCTTCTGCATCCCTGTCCACATCCAAAGCCATCTGCCCTTCCATTTCGTGCTCGTCTGTAACCCTGCGATCGAAATTTGATTAATAAAAGATTGCAATTATTGTGCGATATGTGAGCGCAAAATAATTCCGTATATAAATGATTAGTTAATTCGTCAGATATGCCGATAATAATCATTATTTTAACATAAAATCAATAGATTCATAAATAGATTAATAATAGATTAAGTGAACGATACGAAGGTGGAGATGGGGTTCAATGGCCTCGACAAATGTCAAATAATTAATTTACTAATTTATTTTCGAAGAGAAAGACTTTTTGACTCATTGGCAGAGAGTCTTCGGTCGAGAGAACTGACGGTTAGTTTAGTTAAATGGGAGAAACGAGAGACGAGAGAACGGTATCACAAATAAGTGTATTATTAGTGAAATGTTATAAATGAATGAATGAATCGATGGATTGAATGCAAAGCCGAGCGATAATCCAATTGAAGTGACTTTATTTGATTTGTGGCCACCAGTCAGTCACCAAAGGCCGCAAACAAGACGACCACCGCTTCGGACCGAACGCCAGTCCGATGTCCGCAATCGGATTCAAACGAACACTACTTTGTCGACTATTTTGTTGACTATTTGTCGACTAATTTGTGTTGAGTTGTCGTCTCCAAAGTGGACATAAAATAATTTGATGGCAGCATATAATAGATCACTAGATGTATATAAAAGTGCACTTTTCTAGGACTCAGTCGAGAATAGATTTTGATTTATTTATCGGTCGATGAATTGAAACCCTTTTTATTCGTATTAATTTAGCCAATAATGACTTGAATGTAAATAATTTCGAGTCGAGTCGCTCCGAATCAGACATTTCTTATGCAGTAATAATGCCGACAATAGTTAGTGCCGTAAATCTGAACCAATCGATGCAAACGATAATCTGCAACAATTCCTTATTATTATTTGGCCTCAAAAATAATATCAAATTTTGATGCCTTTTCTGTAGAGTCAGGGAAATCGATATTTTATTTCTCAGCCGTTTCTTCGTTTCCAAACATTTTTCATGTAATGAGTTAAGTATTTCTTCGGCTCTTATTATATCCGATAATAAGAAGAGTGTGTATAATGTGTTCCAACGTTTGCCTATTAATGCCGGCGAACTCTGATCTACTCCAATGAGTTTTGCATTAAGAGATTGCCAGATGAACAAGGTAGTGGTGCTAGTGGTGGTAGTGGTGCTGGTGGTCGTAGTAGTGGCAGTGGTGCCAACACTTCATATATCATTTTACAACTTCGCTCCTTAAATAACTTCTCTGGGATTTTGAGAATGTTCTCCGATTTGTGTCTTTATTGAACGATAAATATTATATAGATCAAATTAGATTAAAGGTGCTTGGCTATCAGTTAAGATTATTGAGCAATGAATTAGTGTGCGATAAAATAAAAATAAGTTAATGTTCAATAAAAATATAAAAAATAGAATTTAAAGCTATTGTATCGGAATTTAAATCTTAATGGCATTGATAAGCATATCCTAAGAATCCATTAGAAAAAATGAATTATTAAACTAATAGTCGTTTTCTGAGTCTTTGCGAGCAAAACAATCGATAAATGTTTGGCAACCGAGACAAGAGCTGAGGACTGGATGGAGGCCTGACGGAGACGGTGCTGGCGGTGGATGAGTGGCAGCCATCGGGAAATTGCTTTCCGTCTTAATCATCAATTAACTATAAATATGTGAGATAACGATTAACCAAATAATAGATGACTCGACTCTGCCGTTCAGACAACACAACGACAACTTTTTAAATCTCTTATTGGCTTCGGTTTGGCTCAGACTTAGTGACAGAAGGGGTCGTCTGTGGCCCGACTCGGCTCAGGGCCTCAGACTCTGGCAATGGCTGTGACTATGGCTGTGACTATGGCTTTGGTGTTTGTTTATTGGAATTTGCATTTAAATTACATTTAATCCCATTCTTATTAATTATGATAAACTATATACATATCAATTCAGGCGTCGCTTCACTCTCGAGGGAAATGCATAAAAACTAATGTCTTTGAGGGGAACTTAACTGACGGCACATAACGTACCAAATCGTGTATTAGAATCGGACTGTTTTACTGGCATTTGTTTTACTTTCCGTCACTCATTCCGAGCACTGGCTCTCAGTGTTCGCACCGATCAGTCGCTCATCTCATTTAGTCTTTTTTTTAATCCCGACTCCGATTCCTCTGCCCTTCCATTCAATAGTAATTCTCATTTCCCGACTTCAAAATACATTTTATTAGCGAACAATCAATACAAAAGACAGTCTTCCGTCTCGAAACACAGTTTGTATTCAACTTTTAAAATGAGTTCAATTCTGAGAAATTTTTTAATACCAATCATAATGTGTTGGCTTTTGAATAAATAGTGGTTTTTCTGTCGCTGTGACGGCAAACCGCGTCTGATTGCCAACCACTGATCAGTGATCAGTGATCAGCAATGATCGAGCAAACGGTGGTGTGAGCGCACTCGGGCGCCAACAATCGCTAACACAGACTGCGAGGACAGGACACGAGTCGCACGACTCGACTCGCGTTTGTCTGACTGTCTCTCAGTTGGAATATTTGATTGGCGACCAAAAGCAGCGAAACGTAAGAAATTAATAAATAGAGAAAAGGCGTCGATTGGATGGGAAGCGGTGTCGATGAGTGTCGATGAGTCACAGAGTGATTATAATTTGGTTATTAAGTTAGTCTCAATCTCACAATTGTCAGGTCTAACCAATTAAAAGTTGAAATCAAGTGTTTAAGGCTTCGCCGCTCGACTGACTCCCAGGTTCTGTCGATTCGTTTGACGCTTCGGTTTCTTAATTAATTCTAATGAAGTGAACGCCAGTCGGAACGGAACAGATGTAGGCATCGGTTGATGGTATGGCCAGAGAGTCATTGCACACCACATACCACACCACTCACCGCACACCACAGTCTCGCCTACTTTAACCCGTTTATCTCATCAAAGCCATCAAATGAAGCCCTGAATGAGAGACCAAATTGACTCCAGCGATGAGTCTAACGGCGAAGGCTTACAAGTGAGTGGAGTTGCAGTTAATTACATCATAGACTCAGTGTTACAATTAGTGCAATTGGTTGAGCCGGTTATGGCACACCATTAGCCGACACCAGAGCATACCAGAGCTCAGCATACAAGACGAAGAGCTAAGAAGAGAACACTTTTTGTACCAGTCTTTTGCCGCTAATTTTAATAATCAAGAGATAGATTTAAATTAATGCATTAGACTAATAGTGTTTGGCTGTAATAGCGATGCACTCATAGCTCACAGCATCACAGCATCCGAGCAGTGATGCAGTGCTGTAGTGTCTGAGCGCTGCCACTGAACTCAGTGGCACTCTATATGTAATTAAGGCAGAGAAGCCTTCAATGTCTTATTAGACGCATTTGCAGCCAAACTATCACATCTCAGATAAGGCCGATGTAACTCTACTGTGAACCTCGAGTATCGCAGCGAATCGTAAATTCAATTATATAAACGCGATCTGCACTCAAATTTACGGCTCTATGCAAACAACAATCGCATGTCTGCGCTGTCCGTCCATTCAATCCAATAAAGCGACTTAATTGCAGTCAAATGGAATGCAGTGCAGCGGTCAGACACACAATTGGCATCACTAGCCATCACACCATTCAATCCTATTGACGTGATCGTCATTGCAACAAGGTGGTGGTGATGGTGGTGGTGGTGGTGGTGGTAGTGGTGGAGGTGGAGGAGTTGCCAATTTGTGTCAGTCCGCCCTCGCATTAAATTTGTTGCTTTTAAGTCTGGATTTAATATATTGCATGAACCGGATTATTATTAGCTTCTTATAGTGAGAGGCAAAGAGAGATTATCGACGAAGAGTATGATGTGATGGCGTGGTGTGGTGTGGCAACACAACTTGCAAGGTGCTCTCCAAGATCGATCCAACAATTCATCAAACTTGCTAGATTGCAGAGCAGGGTTTGCCAGACACTTGTTGTCGCGTTCCAGAAATGATTAGCTGGTCAATTTGGGCTACATTAGCGAGCAAGGTAATTTAATGCGACCAAAAATGGTCTATTGTTCGAAAGCAAATAAATTAGCATGAAGAATATAAAAGTGAAAGATTAATTGCCAGTTTTGGAAGCGATTTGTTGGCTGACTCGACGAGAGGAATGCCGTGAAGAGCTGTTCCGACGCCAGAGCGCCAGCACAACAAACCAGGAGAGTTTGCTTCTGTCTATTCTCATAAATAATTTTTTATATCATTTGTATTGTATGTCAAACAAAATAATCGATAATAAAATTTAGTGTTTTTCAAGTGCACACAAATCGAACCGATTTTCGTATGAGATATTCGCGTGAGAAGTGTTGGCCGACTGAGAGCTGGTCTCACAATCAGATCACAACTCCTTATTATCTGTTCTTCATTTGCGGGTTTCATATCGATATCGACTATAATTTTGTTCGCTCTTTAATTTATTCGGTTCTTCTATTTTAATGTTTAGCCGAACGGCCGTCCACTGCACTGCCGCTCACACTCTGTAGTGATGCGAAAGCACAGCAAAAAATATAATTGTCTGTGCGTTAGACCAGAATAATCGAAGTCAATCGGTTTGACTCAATCCGGGCTCAGTTACCGCACCCTAATCTTAATTTCGTTAGTTAATTATTCACGAGTTCACCTTTTAATGGCACACAATATAATTAATTCATATGCAGTGATCAAAATTAAACATTCAATTGTGTCAATGATATACATAAACCAGATTTAAATTAATGCCTCTCTTATGGAGGTTTAGAACGTAATGCGAGTGAAAGAAACAAAATAAGAGACAATTCGGAGAAATTCAAAAATCAATAGCTTTGAGAGATTTCAATAGAATCGGACGTATATTTCGTTTTATAAATAAAAGTCTGAATTAAATTTGAATTGCAGTCACTGTCAGCGAAGTGACCGAAAGGAAAGGCTATTCTCAGAGCAAGAGATGCGAAGAAAGACAAAACAATTTTCAATGTTGTCATGGAAACGGATGAGGGATTCATTTGAGCGAACCAACTGAGCCATACTGGGTATCCATGAAGAGTGACCTTTTAAAATATCTTTTTATGAACTTTTTTAACAAAGACTGTCACTGATGAAGTAGGATGCGCTACATTTCCTTCTTGTTATCGTTTCCCCATCGCATCCCCACAACTCGTCAGTGTTCGAGCGCCCGATTGGCATCCCTTCCCTATCGATGGACTTGTCTCGACTCAAAAGTCAGATTTCAGTCTCTATGTGTCTATTTTTTAGGAACACTTAAACTCAAAACTAATCGATCGATTTTTTCAGTATAGTAACTCTCTCTCTCTCTCTCTCTCTCTCTCTCTCTCTCTCTCTCTCTCTCTCTCTCTCTCTCTCCCCGACCGCTCTCTCCTTCACTCCCAAAGAATGTGACACTTTGTTGGGCTGTCTTTCCCTTGCATTCAACTTTTATATCGTTTTATTTGTCTTTGATTTCGAAACCGTTTGTCTATTCGTCAAAGTGTTGGTCGACTTTGCAATCGCTATCCGACTCAGATCTGACACGAGAGGACCGTCTCTGGTGTCGAGCACTGGTGTCCGTAATGGCCATTAGAAGAGAGTGTCATTTCCGTCATCATTATATCGATTTCTAAAATCATTGAAAACATTTTCTTTTATGTTTAGTTCGCCTCAAAACACGCAAATCTCTAATTCAAAAATGTGATCAAAGCGTACATTAATCACAACATTGGGCACAAACGCAAAGACTTAGCGCAGATTCGGCCGACACAGCGAACCTTATTATTACAATTTTTGTTCAGTTTTTGCATAATTTCTTAAGTTTTTCAGTTATCGCTTCATTAACGAGATAGAGGAGAGAGAAACGGAGAGAATGAGTCGGATAGAGAGGCAGCTCTGATCAGCTCTTGCATAGATGAGAGTGCGCTCTAAACAAATTAATGCCTTACCGCCAGTGCGAGGCAGTGGAGCGCAGACAGGCCTTACTCACATGG
>JAQGBE010001299.1:0-11707 GCA_034698225.1 Scheloribates latipes | reverse complement strand
GAGTGAGACAATTGTGGCTAACATTGAGTGACAGAACTTCCGAGCGATTGGTGGCCAAAGACTTCCTGAAGATGTCTCAGTTGAGTCGAAAACGCTTATTTTCTTTATTTACAGTGATTTTCGCTAATTTTCTTCGTTTTGAGTAACAGATATGAAACATTGTTTGCATATTATTTTGATCGATCAAAATGTAAATCAAAATTCATTACCATTTGATTACATGTTTGAGAGAATAATTGATTCATTTTTTTAAGAAATTTTAATTCATTAAAATTATTTTTATTAGACTAAATGTGATCTATATTTGATTTATAATTAATGTGTTCGACAGTGAAGTGGTATTTGAGGTGCGATTCACAGCATTTCATTGGATTTGGCCATAATTTTCACCATATTTTCGATAATTTTGATAATTTTACTCCTCGCTGATGGTTGATAGTTGGCCAGGAAGAAGGCAGCAGATGTGCCGCACCTGAAAAAGTGTGTCGGAGGAAGAGATAACAGTTATCAGTGCAATAGAGAAACAAATCGTTAGACCGAGTGATGTTCCCACCAATAGACGGCTTCACTAACTGTCATACGTATTGATGACAAAATAGGATGGAATAAGCGAACTGTGTTTTTATTGATCAGCGCAACAGTTGTCTCAGTTATTATTCATATGCTTAGATCAACAGTATTTCACTGTCCGAGTGTGCGGTGTCTGCTCTGTCTGTTATGAGCTCGGAATGTGCGGCACCGCTCATCAGCTCAACCACAACAACAATAGATTATCATTTAATTAGAAATTTAAAGCAATCGCTAACAATAGATACGGAATTTGCAAATCAATTATTCATTTGATTGTCGTTTATATTCATGCAGAATATATAAATGGCTGTCGCTTTGCAAGTCTCTATCGATATGGCAGTCATAGAAACAGTTAAAATCCGTTATCAAATAAAATATTTATAAATTTTAATTGAATTAACGGATGAAAACACTAATTCAGACATTAGACAAGCAGTCAATTAGCTCTTGGCATCTGTTGACAGCAATTTATGTTTTTGCAATTATTTTGGACGATTGAATAAAATTAATAGGAAGTGCTTTTGTTAGTGGTGGTGAGCATGGTGATGTGCTGTGCTGTGCGACGTGCTTGCTCATGCTTATGTGCGGCACAATGTTCAGGGTTTAGTTGAATGAAATACGTGAACACAATTTGATTAATGATATCGAGGCTCGAGCTCTGAGTCTCCGCTCTTCGATACGCTATACGTAGAGAGCATTCGCTACTAGGGCTGCCAGACGTCCAGATTTGACCTGGACAGTCCAGAAATTGAGCATGATGTCCAGAATTCAGGCGAGAGATAATTCTGGACAATAGGTGTCCAGAATTTAAGCTAGTAACACTGTTTGTGAAGATGGAATCTTGCTGATATCATCGATTGAATTGAATGCAAATGAGTTGTCAAAGAGATAGCATTTGAAATTTTAATATAGAATGTGAGTGCAATTCGGGTGAAAGCTAAGTAGAAATGTCTGAAAAGTTCGATATGACTTGCTTCGATGACTGAATTCTTATGTTAAATTCAATCAAAAATTATTATCAAGTGTTAAATTAAGCCAAAACTATAAATAGAATCATTTATTATGTTATATAAATTGATTATGTAAATAAAACCATTTGTCCAGAATTGTCCAGAAAATTTGGGCGAATTTTCTAAGTTTGTCCAGATTCATTGAAAAATGATCTGGCAGCCCTATTCGCTACACTGTTTTCAATGTGTTTTCTTTGGTTCCGAGTCTTCTTTTGATCCAATGGTTTCGCCGTTTGAGTGAAAATCGAGACACAAACCTAAAAATAGAATTCCAATGTATGACAGCAACAAAAATACTGATTCTATGACTCAATTGTTATTTACTATGATTTGATGAAAATGTGATAAAACATTGGTTGCGCTGAAATATAGCCTCACTTTGAGACAAATTGGAGAGAAGTGTGTGTGAATGTGGGGGAGAGATGGGGAGAGAGAGAGAGAGAGAGAGAGAGAGAGAGAGAGAGAGAGAGAGAGAGAGAGAGCGCATTGAATGCATCAAGAAATGGGTTAAATACAAAATGCATTACAGATATACTTTTTGAGCCATTTTCGAGTACAGCGCAAGAAACGTATCGCCAGATATGAAGTGCAATGTCTTGTTATACGCCAGAAGTGGTGTTAATTTTATTATACAAAATGTTTGAACACTTGACACCAATACCAGTGCTTCACTGACCAGTACTTGAGCCTCAATTTGCGGCTCAATACCGCATCTCTACTCACCTCATCTTGCTCAATTTTAGTTTAGTTAACCTAATACGACGTGACAATGGCTTGGTCACTGTCGAGTGTGACCCTGGTATAAAAGAGTCTAACATCTATTGATTCAATTGATTGTACGACAGCTTCGAGACTCGAAGTGCAGTGCAAAATGTGTTTTCTGGTCCGCTGGCAAAGGATTTTTTGTCATCTCTGGCGAGGCATCGCTTCAATAGTGTATAAAACTTATGCAAATATTTGCATTCATTCTCTCAAAATCCTATCGATTGATCTTATATTCAAATGCTTTTTCTTTGAATAATCGAATAAATTTTTATTTTTGAGAGTAATTCGGCGAAAATCTAAGTCTTTCGGGTTTTGGTAGACTATGGAGAGACGTCAGTAGTGTTGTGCAGATCCGTGCGATCCGTGGGCTGACTCTAACCGATGGATCAGAAGTGTTAACCAGACAGACAGTGTTCACTTGATTTGTGTGCAGTACAGACTCTGCACATAAGCGGTGGTGTGGGCGGTGGTAGTGGTGCCCACTGTGGACCCACTCGTGTCGCCAATACTTGTTTGTGCACTGGATTTGCAAAAAAAATTGTAATCGAATGAACAAATCTTTGCTTAATATATGTTTGCGAGTGTGGGAACACTACAAATCACTAATCAAATCAAAAGCAACTAAATTAAAGTTCTCTTCAGTCCAATCGTAGTGAGCAAAGCCACCTTGTTCGGTTTTAATTAGTTTATGAGTGAAAAGCGAATTTCCTACCTTGTTATATTGATGAAATATGGCGGCAATTGATCGAAGCCACAATTTTTTTGTAACAAGTCTACAAAACAATCGTTTATTAATAATAACGATATGTAATTAAATAATTATAGATTTTTCTTGTTTTGTTTTGTTACAAAATAAATACATTTTTTTTATAGATGTATATCGATTTACAGCGACATTTTGTTTATTGAAAATTACAATCAATGGTGTGGTTTGTTGTGCTAATAAATGTCATTTTTGGTAAACAAATTACTCTTCGAATTGATGCTAGTTACACTATTCGAATATGACTAATTACAAGGCGAGAGATACAATCAAGATAAAATTATATATAATTTGATTACAATATATAATATAATATCAAAATATATCACATTATTTGTCAATAAACTGTTCGGTCTTTTTTGTTTTGTCGGTTTCCGTGAGTTCACACAAATGAGTTCTGCAATAATATACATGTATAAGAGTCTAGATTATACAAATCGGTCGCATTGATCATGGTCACTCTCTAAAATGGTTTCTCACAATGGAAAATGGTTTGTTTTGTTGCAAGAAAACGACAGTTGTTTTCCGTAGATATTTAATTTGTTTAGTGTATCAAAAGAAAATGAATAGATTCTCTGGAAAATTCGTTATTGATCACCTTGCTGCTATTTGATGAGTGCTAGTCGAGACGAGTACACTAAATATTTGTCCTAACTATTGACAAGATCAATATAATTAATGTCATTTCTATTAATAAACTTACTAATTAGTGAACAACTGTGAGGCAGAAGTGATTAACTAAAATCAAACATAAATTTTTGTCTATCTATTAATTTGTTGGAATAGAAAGTCAAACAAATTCTATGTTTTTAATCATCTATTTTGATAACAGATTCTCTCATATCCGGGACAATAGATAATTAAGAGGCGTTTTGTCTCCACAATTGATTCCAAAACATATTTTTTTTGTCGTAAATATTATTCATCAAAAAGTCTGGGAATAAAAAGCTAATTAAATGTTTAATTAGCAAACATGTTGTTAGCATGGTGAATTCGAATCAGTAGGTGTTTTGTGCAGTTACCCAACAAACAAAGTATAAGTACAGCACTTTTATGGCACAGATATTTTGTCTCAATAAATATATATATCATCATCACTATCATCATTATCTAGGTAATTGATATTTGGCATTGTTTTTTATCTTGTTTTGTCTTCTATTTTGTCGATCAGTAAAAATCAAATGGCTTTCAAAAATAATTCAGTGAATCGTATGTTTAGACGGAATTATGTTTTCATTTCGCTGAATAAACAATACGAACAATTGGCAGACGCGACTGGCACTGTGATGATGTGCTCAAGCTCATCTCGTGCCAGTGCCCATCGGCCACAGTCCTACACCTTGCGTATCGCCTACCAAATCGCTGGCTTGTCGTCAGAGAAATGAATGTCAAATCAATACAGTTCTCAAACAAATTGCAAAAACAATCGGTGTTTTTCAGACACACAGAATCGGATGAAGAGTTGAAGAGTTGAAGTGTTGTGTTGTGTCAAATGAAGTGGACTAACAAATGAATGTCTCCTCACTTTACAACCAATCCTAAACCTAATCTCAATTAACAGACTCAATATTGTATAGAAAAGACATTTTTTCGGCAATAATTAGATCATTGTTTCATTCACTGGTCAATCGCTGGCTAACATAGGAGTGGACAACAGGTTGTGCTGTTCTGGCGATCGGTATCTCATTATGTCAACTCATTAGCCATTAACTGCTTTCCATCAGTGTTTTTGAACGTTTGAATGGTTTGCTGGCTCTTCGTCGGCCGATTCTCGAGCCCTTCTCCTTCTCCTTGTCCTTCTCTTTATCCTTCTTCTCATCCTTCGAGTTGGCTGTGCTATGATTGGATGTCTCGGGTATGGCGGCGGCCGCCCGTTCCGTCCAGAAGTTGGCCGTCTGTCTGAGCTTGACCAGGTCACTGCCGGCCAGGTTGAACGCGTGCGGGAGTGTCATCCGCCGGAACCGGTTCGGTGACTCGATCTTATGGATGTCGACACTGCTCGGGTCGGCCTAACAACGCAATCAATCAGTGATTCTGTGCCGGTCTCTATCAATTAGGCAAATGCGCTTGCCACTTTTCTTATGGGAAATCATCGATAAACGCATAATAAACAACAAGCGATATGCAAAAGTGAGCATGCCACATTTATCTGATTGCTTTTCTATTCAGACGAAAGCATTTGTTTGGCCATTATATCAATGAATGCCAAGAAAATGTGAAACGAAATTCATATTTGAGTTCACTCTGTCTCTAATCTTGAGTCTTATGTTTCAATGTTTGCGATCATTGCTCGCGATTTCACTATTTATCGCGTATACATACAAAAGCGGTTCAATTATTGATTACTTGGCTCTCATCTGACAAAAGCAATACTCTATTGTCTCCCCATTTGATATGTATTCGCAAACATGAATACATATATAAATTACACGTTTTGTTTCGCTTATATTCCGTTTCGGATTCGCTTTCGATTTTCTTTTCCATACAAAAGACTGTCTTCTAATCAGTGGATGCTTTCGGTGGACAACAAATATATGTTTTTTGTATATCATCTGTGGTTTTGCTATTAATTTCTTCTCATAAGACATGTTTTGCAAAACTTCATTAATCAAGATAAATTGGATAAGATTGCCATCATTTATATTAAGACCAGACCAGAGCCAATATTGTGTTTGCCATCCACTGAACACAAATGTCATTAAAATATATTTTTGCGTCCATTTATTTGACTCTAACCGAGAGTTTTAAGGCAATCATTAAATTTTGATTACACTAAGAGTTTGGTCTCAAATGTATTGAAACGGAAAATTGATTAGAATTCAAATCTTATTAATAAATTATCGAATCGACTCTTGAGATGCGAGTTTCGCGAATAATATTGGTTCCCGATCTCAATCTTCCTATCACTCGATAAATTTTTTATTCGCCACTTTTTTCGGCAGTTAATTCAATTTAGCAAATCCAATCTAATTTAGTTTAAAGTCTAGTCTAGTCTTGAATTGCATGGTAAGGAAGATATTCATTATATACGGATGGAATGTATACGAATAGAACTAAATATAATCTTTTAGTTTTATATTTCAAGTATTTTTATCAGACTATATGCCAAGTTATAAGCGAATTTCTATCTTGATTAGTTGATTTGACCATGTCACAATGTTGAATTGAAGGATATACAGAGGACTCTCCCAATAGTTGACCACTTGGTGCATCAAGATTTGGTCAACTAAGTCAACTATTGGGAATACACTATAAACAGACATATTTTCATAAACAATTGAATATAAACATGGTGATTGATCAACTAATTGAGTATTTCTGATGAAATTCAACTGATCTCTATCATTTAACTATCATAAATTGTCGATTTTAATCATTTTCAGTTTTAATTATTCAAAATTGATAAGATTTTAGCCAATTTCTGATTATATTTATGTGAAAAACGGTCAACTATTGGGAGATTCCATAGGCTAATGGTAAACTATTGGGAGATGATTTTAACATTACGTCTATGGTGTGACCGCCATTTGATCAGAATTTGGTCAACTATAAGGAAAGTCCACTATTGAGAGAGGAACTATTCGGAGAGTCCACTGTACCAGATTGTTGTGTCTACCAAAACGAGTGATGCGATTGGTATCGATGGCGACAGTTATAATTGGAATCGTAATCGTCTCCTAATTAAGTGATTAAAATCTAATCGCTTATCAATGACGACATTAGACGAGTAATTGACTGATTTGTCGCTGAATTAATGGAACATATTGTTAATCGAACTCAACATAACATAAATATCAATGAATTCCGTGTCAAGAATATCAAGAATTGCTTTCAGAATAAAATTCCGTAATTAGTAAAATGTCATATAATATTGGCGAACAAGACGGGTAGGTTTGTTGGTCTCACATTCGATTATAGGTTATCGAACGTTACCTGAATTAGCTGTGAGCATGCAATTATTGGATAAATGTATAGTCCAGTTAGAAAATCGGCTTTACTTCAAATCCTATTATGAAATACTGAGTTAAGTAATTAGATATTTCAATCTATTTTTTCTTGTTTTGCCTGAATATATCGAATCGGTTGATGGAAAAATTGAGCTGGATTAGTTTTAAGTTGAAAAGACATCGTGCAATATAAAAATTAAATTTTAAACTGATTAAACGGATTCGTTATTATATTTTTCAGCTAACAAGTGATGCATTAGTTTCGACGGTCTTCAGGGAATTCAATACATTTTCATAAGAGATATATATATTTTGAAATTCTATAGAATCAGCGCTTATCTAAGAAAAAGGAGAAAAAGTAAATATTTCAACCCGGATTATGGCTTTTAAAGAATTACCTTTATTGAACGTAAAAAATAAAGATATTTTTGTGTCCATTGAATTCTAACACTAATATGATTTCAACGCAAACATTAGGCCAACAAATACGTTGACGTCTATTGAATAGTGAATTCAATTTTCCCAACCGTTCAATGAATCAAAACAAGGATTCGAAGTGAAATCTATATACTCTCGGTATACAAAACTTTGCTCTTCAGCATCAAAATACACGGAATAAATGGAATGCCAACAAATGTATTGAAACTAATTAGTTTTGCTCCTATTGTTAAGGTCTTGTGTTTCACTTATTCAATATTCAATTTGATATTTACATTGCGAGACAACACACACAGAGAGTCATCACAAGCGAGTCGTTACCCGAATAGACGTCGACTCTATTCAATACGATTTTATGTCTCAGTTCGCCAATTATGACATTGTCTGCAAATTGAGGCCAACTTTTGAGTCCAAACAATATTTACTGTATTTTTTCTGTACTCGTGTTCAATAGAATTTTGAGCAAATATATCTCTTTCTGGTTTCGCCCACAGTCATAGTCGTTCGTCTAAATATAAGCTAGGTTTTCGTCAACCCAGAGTCTATAGTCAATGGAAGGTAATGTTCAAATTCAGTGGAATTATTTTGAATTGATTTACACATTTTGTTAAATTATGATAATAATTCACAGTAAACAATATAATCTAATTCTAGTCCACTTCCTATTCGATCAATTTATATTGATACTGGTGTTATTGGCGAAGGACGTCATGGCCCTGAACCTCACTCAAGTTAATCGGACAGAGTATCCAATCAGCGAATATCACAGATAATTAGTCGAGCAATCGATTTGACACTTCGATGTGAGACGAGTTGCGAATGAAGTGTCAAAAACTTTCCGCAAACATAACACATATTATACTTATTGAGTGGTCAATGACAAGATTACTCTTATAAAGTGATGGCCAGCGCAATGAGCATGATATAGCTTGACAGGATGGACACATACCTGGAAGGCGAGCGCGTTCATGATGACGTGATCAGGCACAACTCCCAGCGGATGGACCTCACGCATCAGCACAGAGGCCGGAATTTTGTAGAATTCGATGCACTCCAAGAAGTTGGACATCACGTCGCGGAGGTCGGCCGCGCCCGGAGACCCGTCACAGTAGCGTTGACTCCAATGGAGGGCCGCTTGGAATTTGTGCAGTTCGTCGGCCTTTAGCTCTTCGCGGGCAAGTATGAGCCGCACCACGTGTTCGGGCAGCAACGCGAACGAGCCTAAGCTCAGCACTTCGTTGCCGTGATTGTCGACGAACTCCAACACCTGATACACACACACACAGACAAACAGAGCAATTTAGATGTGATCTAGGACCAATCGAGCCAATTTACAGCCAGACACGAAGACAATCGCACTCAATATGAAATCAATCGATTTGAACACAAATGCTTTGACAAGACGTGAAGAAACGAAATCCAAAAACAAATGAAAATTCAATTTTAGCCGAAGAAACACGAAATAACGTTCAAATGAAATGACAGACAAAAAGTTTCTATAAAAATAAATATCATTTCTTCTCTGCTCATAGATTGATGGCTGAGAAGATTGTTCGGCAATAACTCGATAATTGTTGGACAAACAGAATCAATAAATTCGTCGTCTTTTTTGGTGTTTTCCAATGGTAATAATCGGTGGAATACTGTACTCACTCTTTGAACCAACGATTTGGTGCACTTGTATTGAATATATCGTTCGGCAGACGCCAGAATCGAGTTGACAGTGTCTACGGTGATACAGCACGTGACGAATCCCATGCACGCGCGCCGAAGCTCGTCCAGACCGTAGTAGTCGGCGGCGTTCATCAGGCCTATCGAGATATGACAGGTCAATTTGGAATATAACTTTTGTTTTGATATAACTTTTGATATATAGTGATTATGAAGGCGTTGCACACATAAACCTCAGTAGTCGCAATCAGCATGGTTAACCGATAATAATGGTTATTTAGATTCCTCTCGACGTTTACCAATTATCCAGATCACAAAACAGATCAAGCAATGCGAAACTGGAAAATTGTGGTTCTAGACTATCATCGCAAAACTGCTTAATGTTTAATTCATTTCAATCGATTTGATAAGAATTTTATTTCAAATGGCATTTTTAAACGAATTTGTAGTGTTGGGAGTCATGAAATTTCATGGAATTTCATTGAGAAATTTTAGACAATTTATGAAATTTCATATGAAATTTTTGGGAATTTTCTAATAATTTAACATTTTCAAATATTTTCAGTTTACTCAATTGAAACGGATTGTTTTCCTGTATTCATCTTGCTCTTATTTATCGGTAATTTTCCAATTAATATGGTTTTTGTAGAGCAAGGGCAAGCCTATGCTTACTCAGGGAAGAGAATGGATAGAAATTAGGCTGACCAGATGTCCTTGATTACTAAGGATTGTACTTAATTTCTGTTTCTTGTCCTTATGAAAATTTTGGCTTGTTCCATAGAATAACATTAGTGTCCTTAAAAATACTAGCCCTAGTATGACCATTTTACAATATAATTCACTAAAATCGCTCAAATGTCCTTAAATTTTAACTATCGATCTGGTCACCCTAATAGAAATACATATTTCGCTTGTTTTGAGAAATATTTTAGAATATTTCATGAAATTTCATCTGGCTGGCTGCAAACAGTGAAATTTCCCAACCCTACCGATCTGTTCTGAAACATTAAAACAGAGGAATTCAAATGGAATTGCAGGATGAGTGGATTTGAGCAAGTCTAATTTTGCGTATAATTCAATCTCTAGTTTCAAATGATTATATAAATCGTTTCAATCGTTGATAGCATTTGATTTGCGATCCAATCATATATTTTGTAACTCTTGTCAAATAAGTATTGATTTAACTGTCGGTTGCATAACAAACAACAGAATCAGTCGACTCGACAGTGGGCTTAACGTCAGGTTTGACTCACCATTGGCTGCCATTTAATTACTTAACCACATCTTAATTGTCGTGAAATTGGAGTAAAACTAATCAGAATTAAGCTAAAAAATGATTTTTTGTTTTATGTTTCGCGGCTTATATTTTGACAGAATGTGAATCTTAGATAGCTTTGGCGTTTCTTTTATGTCATGGCTTCCAATGCCTTTGTTTAAAATTCTGGGTCCAATTAATTGTGTATAATGTGCTCGACTAATGATAAATTGAAATATCGATCGCTGCAAATACTAATGCGACGACAAAGAGCACGATATGTCGCATATTTGGACAGTAATTGGAAATTCATGGATAAAATCAAATGTTTGGCTAAATTTATGCAAACGCTATGAATAGTTATTATTTTTGATGCGTTTTAGGCTTAAAAACGGATAAATTGAATGAACGCCTAATTTATATTCTGCGAGGAAATTTTGTGTCGCATCGAGATTTGTCTGCTATTATCATTCCAACCAAACAATGTATAGGTTAATGCCAATGGGCTACTCGATAATGACATGAATGTTGAATGAAATAATTATGATTATCTGAATCTCATATTTTTTGAACCAAAGTTTAATGAGAATCAATAGTTTCAGGTATTATATCGTGGATTCTGTGCCTATCTATCTTCCATCTCATTTTAACCATGTTTATTGGTTGCCATAGTGCATCATGCTTTATTTAGAGCACTATATTAATTGATCTTGACAAGATTAGTGCCACAATCCGAAAACAAAAGGACATTTCAGTCGATATTATCGCTGTTTAGCGCCTAACCAGAGCTGACAGCGGATTAGAAACGGTTATTAAACTAACGTTCGCTGTCTTTGCCTCTGATTTACAATTGAATTGTATTTCATATCTATAATAATTTATGACTTCTCTCTGTGTTATTTATAGATTGCATATACAGTTGGACCCCGTTTTTGGATACATTATCGATGCAAATTACCTAGTTATCTCAGGGCTTTCTAATTTCGGGGTTCTTTACATTCGCGGGTTATCGAAGCGCCTGATGCAGCCAAAAATATCTATCTATACCTTGGTTAACTAATCGTGGTTGACATTTTCGGGGTTTGACTGTAGATTTCAATTCATCTGTTATTTTATATAATCTTTAATGTCATCAGAATTCGTGTCCGGATTTAATAACTATTTTATATTAAAAAATAATCAATTATTTATTATCAGAAACACTGTTTCAATGTAGTAACATGGTGAAGCCTTCCATATGCATTTACCTCAAAATAAAGCAAACTGTTGGTCTAATTTGAGTCTAGCA